>LGRX02007402.1:0-21836 GCA_001247695.2 Cymbomonas tetramitiformis | reverse complement strand
AGGCATCCGGATGCGTCGAATCGCTTGCTGTCCGCAGTGAGGCTGACGCGGTGTCCTTAGGTGATGTGTGGGGCTATTTTTGCGGAGACCGGCTGGCGCCAACATCGGTCCAGGGGTGGAGGTTGTGCGGTCGGCGTTGCTCAACGATGTGAGCCGGTTCAAGGGGTGGGTGGTGGTGGGGAGCGTGATGGGAAGCGGCAGGGGGAGGCGGGTGCTCGAGGTTTTTAATTGGTGCTGGAGAGCAAGGGGACGTGCTGGGGAGTGGTTGGCAGGGGAAAGCTGGGGGCTTGCGCGCTCAGTGATCCTTCCCTGATGGTGCCCACACAACCGCGGGGTGTGTTCACCGAGTGTGTCACGGGTTGCGGGCCGTGTCTTGAGGCGCGAGCTGGAGTGGTTGGCGCAGCGCATCGGTTGGTGGGTGATTATTGAAGAATGACCTTGGTGTCAACGTTCGGCCGAACGCTTGCGGGAGGTTCTTAGAAAGTTTGGTGGCGAATGTTATCTGCAAGCAGCTGGCGAAGGCCTTTAGAAGCCGGTTCTGTGGGAGGCCGGAGGACGGGGCACAGGGGCTGCGGGTGGCTCAGATTGGGGTCGCGGTCAAAGGAGGTGCGGACCTCGGGGTCCATACTGTGCAGGCGGCCCTGGATCAGCACCCGGAGTGGGTTTGTGTCAAGGCTGACGCCAAGAATGCCTTTAACACAATTCACCGAGAGGCGATGTTTGAGGCAATCGAGCAAGACTTCCAGGAGTTGTGGGCATGGACAGACCTGTGTTATGGAGTCGAGGTAAATCTTGGATTTCGGCTGGGATGTGCTGACGGTTCGGTGATGCGCTTCGTCAAGTTGCGGGAGGATGCGCAGCAAGGGGACCCCCTGGGGCCGTTGTACTTGGCCGCGCCGTTGCAGGAGGTGCTGGAACGGGTTCAGGAGAGACACCCTAAAGTTATCGTCATGGCCTACTTGGACGATGTTCACCTCATCGGCCCTCCGGTTGAGGCTGCAGCCGCATGCGGCACATGTGTGGAGGAAGCGGTGGCGATCGGCCTTCACATTCAGCCTGCGAAGTCGGCGGCTTACTCGCCCGAGGGGGATCCCGGCTTCTTTATGGAGGAGATGCCGGGGGCGCGTGGGGAGCTGGATTTCATCAACGTCTTGGGTGTGCCGGTGGGGAAGGTTGAGGCGGTCGTGGCGGAGATGCTGAAGAAGGTGGAGGAGTTGTGTGGCAACTTGCCCACCCTGAACAAGCTTGGGCACGCGCAGGCTCAGGGGCTTTGCTCCGTTATTGTGCCCGTCCGAGGTTGGGCTTCTGGCTCAGAGGTGTGCCGCTTGAGATGATGCGGCGGAGCACGGCAGACGAATGTGGGAGGCGCTGAGGGATTTACTTCGGGGGGTTGGACTTGCCTGACATTCTCTCGAGTTTGCCACTCTCCCACATGGGATGGGGCTGACCAAGGCGACGAGGGTGAGCAGTGCGGCCTGGCTGGGTGGTTTTGCACAAATGTGGGACATGCGGGATTAATTTCCGACGGTGACTGGGGGATGCGAGGACTTCGGGGCTGAGAGTGACTTGCCGTACATCCGCTTGTTGCAGGCGGCCATGCAGAAGGTGACAGAGGCGATGGGGGAAATTGATGAGGCAAGAAGAGCAGAGAAGCATTTGCCACCACAGGTGTCGACGGCAGACGTCATCAAGAAGTTGAGAGTGATTACAACAGTTCACGAAAGCGTGCCCAACGGGTATATGCCGTTGTCCTCCCCTCCGCTGATTGGCTCTGGCTGGCTGGTTCATTGGGGCAGTCACATCTTCCTTGGCTCCACTCGGTGACCTTCGACAGCATTGGGCCGGCGTTCCTCAAGGGCATCCCATGTTGGCCTGCCTTGGAACTTAGCTCGGCTGAATACCGTGTGGCATTGCGCCACGTGTTGCATGCCGAGCAACCCCTTCTTGGCCAAGTCGGGGGATGCCCAGATTGCCACGTGTTGCATGCCGAGCAACCCCTTCTTTGCCAAGTCGGGGGATGCCCAGATTGCCACGTGTTGCATGCCGAGCAACCCCTTCTTTGCCAAGTCGGGGGATGCCCGGATTGCCACGTGTTGCATGCCGAGCAACCCCTTCTTGGCCAAGTCGGGGGATGCCCGGATTGCCACGTGTTGCATGCCGAGCAACCCCTTCTTGGCCAAGTCGGGGGATGCCCGGATTGCCACGTGTCGCATGCCGAGCAACCCCTTCTTGGCCAAGTCGGGGGATGCCCGGATTGCCACGTGTCGCATGCCGAGCAACCCCTTCTTGGCCAAGTCGGGGGATGCCCAGATTGCCACGTGTTGCATGCCGAGCAACCCCTTCTTGGCCAAGTCGGGGGATGCCCAGATTGCCACGTGTTGCATGCCGAGCAACCCCTTCTTGCCCAAGTCGGGGGATGCCCGGATTGCCACGTGTTGCATGCCGAGCAACCCCTTCTTGGCCAAGTCGGGGGATGCCCGGATTGCCACGTGTTGCATGCCGAGCAACCCCTTCTTGGCCAAGTCGGGGGATGCCCGGATTGCCACGTGTCGCATGCCGAGCAACCCCTTCTTGGCCAAGTCGGGGGATGCCCGGATTGCCGCGGTGAGGTAGATCCCACGGGAACACACTTGTTAGCTTGCCCGGGGGGGGGCTGGAGTTGGCGGGGGAAACTGGTTCTCTTCTATCCACTACACGTTGCAAAGGGTGCTCTTTGAGGTGGCAAAGTCGGCGTTCCCGTTGGCATCAGCGTTGCCCGACGACTTCGCAGGGCACCTCGCTTACTCCCCAAACCACTGCCCAGACGTGACAGTTCTGGATGCGGAGGGGCCCGGTCGGCATGTTATCTTCGATGTGGCAGCGGCACAGCCGATGGCGGATGCGCACCCTTGGGGCGGCCATGATGGCCCCGGGGGGCGGCAGCAAGGAACGTGGAGGAGAGCAAGGTGGCGACGTGCGGTGATGTGCGCCTGCACGAGTTGGTCACTCCTTCGGGGTGGAGGTGTATGGCGGGCTGGGGCCGGCGTTAGCGTTTTTGAAGAAGACACAACGGTGGTTCGGTGGGCGGCGGTACATGTCGGAGGATGAGGCGAAAGAGGAGGAGGGGGGCGAGGAGGAAGATGAGGGGGCGGGACTTGGCAAGCCGGTGGTGTGGAGGGAGAAGTGGGTCCGGCAGCTCTCCTTTGCGCTTGCGCGCGGGGCTGCGGGGATGTTCATTCGCCGGGCCCAGGGGAGGTGCCCGACCAGGGGCTGTTGGGCCAGCGCTGGCGGGAAGGCGGTGGGAGGAGGCAGAGGTCCCGGTCTTGCTCGTGGGGAGGGGGTGGCTCGACGGCGTGCGGACGAGGGGTTGGCGTTGATGGACAGGGCTTGTGAGGACGCTTTTGAGGAAACAGACGATGCCATGAAGGCTGGGTAAGATGGACATGGGGTTTGGTCACAGGAGCAGAGCGGGGCCTCACCAGAGCAGGCGAGGGCATTGGCCGAGGAGGAGGTGGCCGTTTTGCTCGGGACAAGCAGGCGCGCCTGGCCTTGAAGAGCTGTTGGAGTGGGACTGGGGGAGGGTAGGGTTGGCAGGTGGAGCTGAGGAGGTGGGGGACTGGTGGGGAGGGTGGTAGGGTTGCGCGAGGTGTGAGCGGAAGGGAGGTGGGGGGACTGGTGGGGAGGGTGGTAGGGCTGAGCTGTGAGCGGAGGGGAAGTGGGGGGACTGGTGGGGAGGGTGGTAGGTTGCTGAGGTGCAGAGGGAGGGAAATCAGGGGAGGGTGGGGGTTGCGCAGGTGAGCGGAGGGGAGGTGGGGGGACTGGTGGGGAGGGTGGTAGGGTTGCGCGAGGTGTGAGCGGAGGGGAGTTGGGTGGAGTTGTCACATGCCGGGGCCCTCAAAGCAAATAAAGGGGGGGGCGTGATCCTTGCAGTGATGACCCCTTACAACAGGTTGCACGGCAACACACGGCATCTCATCGGCTTCCTTGCCCACGCAAAGGCGAGTGGATGGTGAAGGATGCTGTAGCCTCTAGTGACCACAGTGGTTTAAAGAGTGACTGTTCAGGGTCACGAGACAGTCTGCTAGCTCAAACCCTCAAGGAACCCTCAGCAATCTCGGCAAGAAACCCTGCAAAACTAATTTGGACCGTTAGATTTAAATGTGACGGTCGACAGTATGAGAACTGCTCCATGGATATATCTGAGGGTGTCACTGTAGCCGGGATGAACATACAGTGACACGTAGAAGGACTGATTTGAGGGTGTCACTGCAGTCGGTATGAACATACAGTGACACGTAGGACTATATTTCGCAAACTTTCGTGTCAACTCCACAATCGACAGTAATGATTGGGTAGGATAGTCCGTGGTGTTTCGCCAATGTTCGCGGCGCTTTTCGCCTCTAGAACAACTATGTATTCTATCAATGAAAAGCTAGTGTTGTATTTGTGCTTACCCAGTGTGAAATTCTAAAAGGTTATGGGCCCACTCACATTTTGAGTGGTATACCGAAGTTACTGTTACGCTAGATTTCGCTGCGCACTTACGCTTCCCTATGGGAAAGACTGGCAAGAGTCAGGGGGACGTTCCTCCTATGGGTGAACTTCAAGATAGGAGAATGCTGAAACGTTACATGGCAGTGAGCTGTTCAGTGCAGAAAAATTGGTTGAATCGGAGCGTGCAGAATTTCATAGGTTTCTGTGCCGGTAGATGGACAGAGTTTTTCCTGGCAGCCAGATCGAAGTCATTAGCTCTGAGGGTCATGAGTCATTAGTTAGATCTGAGGGCTTTACACACGACAATTTTTAGGGTTCCGTGCCGTAGAAAGCGGGAGCTCTGTTCTTTTACCTTCCCTACCCACCCAACCCAGAAGACTAAACATAGAAAGCATAGAAAGCATGTGAAGTTGCGAATCAGCATGAAAAAACATTCCAAAAAGAGATTTTCTCTCACACACACTTAAAAGCATGCAAGAAGAAAGCTATGTTTAATGAAATGTTAAGCAGTGTGCATGTTGACAATGAGATGTAAAGTGCAAAAGAAAATAAGCAAACAGCATGTTCACACGTGAAGCTGCAATAGCACAATTGCGTGTGAGGCACGTTTGTCGTATTCTGGAGATTCGCTCTCTATTCTCATGTTCGCAAAAAATGTGCTCACTCATAGCTAGAGCTCGAAACTGAGCAAGCAGCACGTGGCGCGTGGTGGGCACATGGCACGGTGCATGCTGAAGTGGGTGGTGACTTCCGGCAGGTGCTCCGTGCGACACTGGACGTGAAGGAGGGAGTCACCTTAGACATGCTCGACATCTCCGGGTGCAAGCGGCTGAGCTGGGATGCAGTGAGAGGCGCTCTGCCAAATATGGGCCGTGTCGGGCGCTTGCGCATGCGTGGGGGACCCCTGGTGACAGCGAGGTCTGTTGCTGCGACGCACAAGCTGCTGGCTGAGCTCGGGGCTTGCACGGCGGCCGCCTCCTTGTCCTTGGCGCTCCGCCATGATGAGGGAAGTTTGCGTCATAGCGTTGATCAGTACCTCTCGGCAATACTCTCGACGGCTGCCCGAGATTTGAAAATAGAAGCGTTAGAGCTGGATCTCGAGGATGAAGGTGAGTTAGTTTTGCACGATGCTAAGAAATGTTAATCCGCTTGCTAGACAACCATCAGGCTCATTCTCGTGAGTGCTCGTTCTTGGTGCACAAATCGCATTGACTCGTAGTGTGTGCGTGCGTGCTTAGTGTGCGCGCGCCCTTGCGGTGTAAGGGGCCTTCAAGCCAGAGATGAACTGTTTGTGCATACGCAATCCTGAGGGTGCTTTGAAGCGGATGCATACTCCGTCACATCGGCATGGTCGAACCTCTCGAGTGTCACTGAGATGGTCTTGCACAGTGAATAGTTTGTTGATTCTTGTATATGGGAGTCACTGAACATGCTTGACCTCTCATGTGAATGGGTCAGAAGTGGGTGGTCCAAGAGACCTCATTGCCATCTAAATTTGGTTGATGTTTCAGCCTCTGTTGTTTTGTGAGGACATAATTGGTGGAAGCGCGCGCATTGTGTGTAGAGACTGGAACCGAAGGCGCCATGGCATTGGCAGCAGCTCTCACTCCGCATGAGCAAGACATGCTCATCTGGTCCTTGCGCACACTTAACCTTGCGGGTAAGAATCTTCACATCATTGTCCCCATTCGAAACATGGGATCCTCACACATCAAGACAGTTGCGTACGCACCATAGTTTATTGCTTAGTGAAAGGAAATGCATTAAGCGCTGCAAGGATAGGCAAAACAGTGATCTTCCACTTAGGGTCAAGTTAGGGAGGTGTGGTGTTCAACGGGTCACTTGAGTTCGCGGGGGCTTACTGCAGGCAACCAACTCTGTGGTGTGGATGATGATGGGGATGGAACGTATGATGCAAGTGGAATCGAGGCTTTGGCCGACGCCCTTGCGTTCAACACGTCCTTGAACACACTTAATCTCGCATGTGCGGCTGTGCAATGCTCTTTTATACAGTGATGTGTTGAATGGTCACTGACTGTAGCATGCGGGTTCTCCTCGCAGGCAACAATTTGTGTGGAATAAGAATAATTGGTTTGGATGAAGACGGTGAGGGAACGTACGATGCAAGTGGAATCAAGGCTTTGGCTGAGGCACTCGTGTTCAATGGGTCCTTGAACACACTAAATCTAAGGAGTAAGCCATTCCCCACGTTTTGTTGCTTGTTCCTGCTGATATGTGTGGTCAATAATTAAGAGGTAAGCTCACACCAAGTGCTTGTGATGCAGGTAATGACATCGGACCTGAAGGAGCCAGGGCACTGGCCGTTGCACTCACTCCAAACGCGCAGGGGGTGTTCAACGGGTCGCTGAACACCCTCGACTTAGCACACAATCATATTGATGAACTGGATCGAGTGTGCTTCAGTGGATGTGAATCTGGCCGTCTCTACTACTGCCCAGAGTGCACCGATTTTGATTATTGTGAGGAGTGTTTTCAAAAACATGGTCATGAACATCAAATGCATCCCTGGGTGCGAGGAAGTGAAGCTCTGGCCAAGGCACTTGTGTTCAACACGTCCTTGAACACACTTGACCTATGCCATAATGAAATCACGGGTGACGCTGCACAGCAGCTTGCTGAAGCAGTGCTCAAGCATCCCGGCATAACAGAGTTCAACAAGATCATGATGCGGGACATCAAGGATGGCAAGGTCACTGAGTTGGATTTGAGTGGCAAGGGTATTGGAGTTCCTGGAGCTCGAGTGTTGAGCAAGCTACTGGTGTTCAACACGTCGCTGAGCACACTTGATCTAGGCAGTAAGTCCCTTTTCCCGATGCGCGTGTGTTCAATGGGTCCTTGAACACACTTGACGTCTGCCACAATGGCATCACAGGCGACGCTGCACAGCAGCTTGCTGAAGCAGTGCTCAAGCATCCTTGCATAACAAAGTTCAACAAGATCATAATGCAGGACATCAAGGATGACGAGGTCACTGAGCTGGATTTGAGTTTCGAGCTCATTGCAGTTCCTGGAGCTCTAGTGCTGAGCAAGCTATTGGTGTTCAACGGGTCATTGAACACACTTAATCTCGCATGTGCGGCTGTGCAATGCTCTTTTATACAGTGATGTGTTGAATGGTCACTGACTGTAGCTTGTGGGTGCTCCTCGCAGGCAACAATTTGTGTGGTTTGGATGAAGACGGTGAGGGAACGTACGATGCAAGTGGAATCAAGGCTTTGGCTGAGGCACTCGTGTTCAATGGGTCCTTGAACACACTAAATCTAAGGAGTAAGCCATTCCCCACGTTTTGTTGCTTGTTCCTGCTGATATGTGTGGTCAATAATTAAGAGGTAAGCTCACACCAAGTGCTTGTGATGCAGGTAATGACATCGGACCTGAAGGAGCCAGGGCACTGGCCGTTGCACTCACTCCAAACGCGCAGGGGGTGTTCAACGGGTCGCTGAACACCCTCGACTTAGCACACAATCATATTGATGAACTGGATCGAGTGTGCTTCAGTGGATGTGAATCTGGCCGTCTCTACTACTGCCCAGAGTGCACCGATTTTGATTATTGTGAGGAGTGTTTTCAAAAACATGGTCATGAACATCAAATGCATCCCTGGGTGCGAGGAAGTGAAGCTCTGGCCAAGGCACTTGTGTTCAACACGTCCTTGAACACACTTGACCTATGCCATAATGAAATCACGGGTGACGCTGCACAGCAGCTTGCTGAAGCAGTGCTCAAGCATCCCGGCATAACAGAGTTCAACAAGATCATGATGCGGGACATCAAGGATGGCAAGGTCACTGAGTTGGATTTGAGTGGCAAGGGTATTGGAGTTCCTGGAGCTCGAGTGTTGAGCAAGCTACTGGTGTTCAACACGTCGCTGAGCACACTTGATCTAGGCAGTAAGTCCCTTTTCCCGATGCGCGTGTGTTCAATGGGTCCTTGAACACACTTGACGTCTGCCACAATGGCATCACAGGCGACGCTGCACAGCAGCTTGCTGAAGCAGTGCTCAAGCATCCTTGCATAACAAAGTTCAACAAGATCATAATGCAGGACATCAAGGATGACGAGGTCACTGAGCTGGATTTGAGTTTCGAGCTCATTGCAGTTCCTGGAGCTCTAGTGCTGAGCAAGCTATTGGTGTTCAACGGGTCATTGAACACACTTAATCTCGCATGTGCGGCTGTGCAATGCTCTTTTATACAGTGATGTGTTGAATGGTCACTGACTGTAGCTTGTGGGTGCTCCTCGCAGGCAACAATTTGTGTGGTTTGGATGAAGACGGTGAGGGAACGTACGATGCAAGTGGAATCAAGGCTTTGGCTGAGGCACTCGTGTTCAACGGGTCCTTGAACACCCTCACTATCACAGATGGAGTTGAGCTGCCCATCGGAGCTCTGAGGAAGAATGAGATCACGGAGCTGGACCTGAGTGACAAGGAGCTGAGGCCTGAAGATGCTATTATTCTAGGAGCGGTGTTGGTGTCCAACAAGTCACTGAACACTCTCGACCTCTCATGTAAGAATCTGCGCACCTTTGGCTTCCCCATTCCACAATTTGAACCTCCAGGCTTCAGACTGAATTTTCGATGACTATGTGTAAGCGTCGTTATGACAAGAATTGTATCGCGCAGCGCACTGAGATGTCAAAGATCGAGTTTTCATGTAGGGTTAAATTAGGGAACTCTGGTGTTCAATGGGTCGCTGAACACGCTTAATTTAAGCGGTAGGCTAAGACACCCACACACCTCCAACCTTCCCATTTCACACTTGGAATCTCTTGGCATGTGTGCATGGACCATGCGCCATCGGCTTAGTGATGTAAATGGCATCTTGCAGTGCGGACAGCTGCAAAGCAGTGATTTGTCTAATTAGGGTTAAATTAGGGGAGTGTGGTGTTCAACGGGTCCTTGAACACCTTGAATTTGGCAGGTGCGGCTGTGTTGTGCTCTTTTGTGCACTGATTTTTGAAGTTTTGCTAACTTCAACATGCGAGGGCATATTGCAGACAACCGGCTTTGTGGTGTAGATCGATTTGGGGATGGAACGTATGATGCAAGTGGAATCAAGGCTTTGGCTGATGCCCTTGCGTTCAACACGTCGCTGAACACACTCGATTTAAGAAGTAATTTGTTCTGACCTGTTCCTGAGTGTTTCTAGTAATGTTTGTGATGGATGCACAATAGGTGAGCTTACACCAAGTGCTTGTGGTGCAGGGAATAACATTGGACCTGAAGGAGCAAAGGCGCTGGCCGTTGCACTCACTCTGAATGTGGAGGGGGTGTTCAACACGTCCTTGAACAGCATCACTATCACAGATGGAGTTGAGCTGCCCATTGGTGCTCTGAGGAGAAATGAGATCACGGAGCTGGACCTGAGTGACAAGCTTCTGGGGCCTGAGAATGCTATTATTCTGGGAGCAGTGTTGGTGTTCAACGGGTCCTTGAACACACTGGTCTTGAGAAGTAAGTCGTTTCTAACCTGTTCCTGCATGTTTCTAGTACTATTTGTGATGGATGTACAAGACGTGGGCTCACACAAAGTGCTTGTGGTGCAGATAATGATATTGGACCTGAAGGAGCTAAGGCGCTGGCCGTTGCACTCACTCCGAATGCGGAGGGAGTGTTCAACACGTCGTTGAACACACTCAATCTGAGATGTGAGATTCTGCAAACCTTTAATCTGCCCATTTCGCACTTTGAATCTCCGGGCATTTATGCGTGGACCATACGCCATCAGCTTCGGGATGAAAATTGCATGTTGCAGTGCAGAAACATGCAAAATAGTGGTTTTCTTGCTTAGGGTTAAATTAGGGGGGCGTGGTGTTCACGTCCTTGAACACACTGAACTTGACAAGTAGGTCGTTTGTGGCCTGTTCCTGCATGTTTCTAGTAATATTTGTGATGGATGTACAAGATGTGAGCTCGTGCCAACTGCTTGTGGTGCAGGGAACTATATTGGAGATGAAGGAGCCAAGGCACTGGCCGTTGCACTCACTCCGAATGCGGAGGGGGTGTTCAACACGTCCTTGAACACACTAGATCTGAGAGGTGAGAATCCACAAACCTTTAGCCTCTGATTTCGCACTTTGAATCTCTGGGCATTCATGCGTGGACCATGCCCCATCAGCTTCGGGATGAAACTTGCATCTTGCAGTGCAGATAAACGCAAAATAGTGACTTTCTTGCTTAGGGTTAAATTAGGGAATTGTGGTGTTCAACACGTCCTTGAACACACTGGATTTATGCGGTAGGCCGTTCCCTACATCCTGCTGCTTGTTTCTTTTGACATATATGATCAATGACCAAGCAATGACCTGATACCAATTGCGTGTGGCGCAGTTAACAAGATTGGACCTGAAGGAGCCAAGGCGCTGGCCGCTGCACTCACCCCGAATGAGCAAGGGGTGTTCAACACGTCGTTGAACACACTTGAGTTGGCAGGTGTGGCTGTGTTATGCTCTTTTGTGCAATGATTTTTGAAATTTTGCTAACTTCAACATGTGAGGGCTTATTGCAGACAACCAGCTCTGTGGTTTGGACTGGCTTAGGCGTGGAACTTATGACGCAAGTGGAATCAAGGCTTTGGCCGATGCCCTTGTGTTCAACACGTCCTTGAACACACTGAATTTGACAAGTAAGTCGTTTATGACCTGTTCCTGCATGTTTCTAGTATTATTTGTGATGGATGTACAAGAGGTGAGCTTACACCAAGTGCTTGCGGTGTAGGCAATGCAATTCGAGCTGAAGGAGCTAAGGCGCTAGCCGTTGCACTCACTCCGAATGCGGAGGGAGTGTTCAACACGTCCTTGAACACACTCAATCTTGAGCGTAAGATTCTACATACCTTCAGCCTTCCCATTTCACACTTGGCGTCTTTTGGCATGTGTGTGTGGACCATGCGCCATCGGCTTCGTGATGAAAGCTCCACTATGCGGTATAGACAGGTGTAAAATAGTGATTTACTAATTAGGGTTAAACTAGGGCAGCGTGGTGTTCAACGGGTCATTGAACACGCTAGATCTAACGAGTAAGCCATTCCCCATATTTTGCCGCTGGTCTCTACCAATATCTGTGATCATTTGTTGAGAGGTGAGCTCACACCACCTG
This sequence comes from Cymbomonas tetramitiformis, assembly GCA_001247695.2. NCBI lineage: Eukaryota > Viridiplantae > Chlorophyta > Pyramimonadophyceae > Pyramimonadales > Pyramimonadaceae > Cymbomonas > Cymbomonas tetramitiformis. The sequence continues at coordinate 10,243 of LGRX02007402.1, read as the reverse complement.
CTTGTGGTGCAGATAACGACATTGGACTTGAAGGAGCCAAGGCGCTGGCTGTCGCACTCAGTCCAAATGCAGAGGGAGTGTTCAACGGGTCCTTGAACACACTCAGCCTGGCAGGTATTTGGGATGGGGTTTCTTGGCTATGACAGTATGACAGTATGACGCTATGACAGTATGCCAGTATGACAGTACAGTAGTATGACAGTACTGTATGATAGTCATCGTGTCAGTCCGTCGACGTGACATCTGAATCGAGAATGACGAATCGGACTTAGAAATGAGATCGGATCAGGAATGGAACGTTGGGCCGTGGTGTGACATCGGGTGCCGGGTGGTTGACCCTGCAGCCCGAGTGACGAGTGAATAAGTAGAGCACTTGAGAAGTGTTTAGCCTTCAGAACTCGGAACCGAACTATCGTTTACACCTCAATCTGGCCCTGATCCAGTATATTATAAAAACCGATTTGTGTACCTTTGCACGTTTCAATCAAAAACATCATTCCGAGTATCTGTCGTAGTGCCCCTGGCACATTTGGTATCAATAGCGTGTCTGAGTGTGACTCTGCGCAACTCAACACGGCCTGTGCGTAACTCACGGTATACTGCAGGGGGAGAGCTGAGCTTTGGGGAACTTGGGCGCAATGTTTACGTCTAAAACGTCATTTTTTTTCGAATTAGTAATCCAAGCAACGACCCCAAACGTCACGAAATATCAGTATAACCGTTCCTTAACACTGGGGGCTCAAACGGGCTCAGAAAAGTCAACATTCGTTTTCCGATCTTAAACCCAAAGTCTGCCCCAGGCCACAAACGACCGTCAGGGAGCACCCTAAAGGGTTCCTCCGGTCTACAGTAGCCAGAAAAACTTCATAGCTCACTTTTCAGAGCCTTAAAAAGGCCAAAAACAGCCCTTTCAGCCTATTTTTAGCCTACCCTAAACCCTACTCCAACAGTTCCCACCACCAAAAACCTTCCCCCCAGACCCCACAGAACCGCCCAGAACCCTCCAACACCGCCTATACGGCCACCAGCAGTCGGGAAAGTCACTCAAAACAGCGCTTTTGCCAGTGTATGGCAGTTCCCCCACAAAAGCACAGAAGAGAGTGGTGGAAACAGGGACCCCTCAAGTGGTTATTTCAACCGGACTCCACTTTCCAGGAGCCTTCGATAACTCCCCAGAGGGCCCCCTCCCACCTTCTCCCTCCTCCTCAGACGACGAGGTGGAAGACAGTTGAGCGCCTTGACAACGTACACCCTGGCTATTCCACCAGCGCGCTACTACCGTGAGTGGTACTACCAGGGGTTTTTCTTCAATTATCCGGACCCTTACGATCCAGCACTACCCGTGCTCCCTGGTGAAACCTTGACCGGCGCTCCTCCGTCTCCAGAAGTCAGCCCTCCACCTTCTCCTCCTCCTTCCCCCCCTCACGAAAGCGACACTGAAGAATAAATAAAAGGCGAGCACTTCCTACCTTCTGCTCACCTGTGGCTTTTGCCACACCCAGCCTGCGATCTAATCAGCTCAGCAGCCAGTATGTCACAACATACATCAGAGTCCCTTTCCAGCATGGGGGTCAGTGCAGAGTCGTTACGCCCCCCATTGTTCTCACCCCTCACCTTTCCATCCCCCACCACATACGTTTCCACTTACCCCTTTCCACTCCCAGGCACCACCATGCCCTATACCGCGGTGCCACGTCCATACACCATGCCTGATGGCTCCCCCGCGCAGGCTGTATGGAACGGCTCCAATTGGGTACTTCCCCAATCAGCGCCCCTCGCTGGGGGAGTGTCGCCGGTGCCATTTACACTGGGGACCCATCACCCTATGGGCTCGTACCCCACGCCGTTCCAACAACAGCTGCAGCAACAGCAGCAGAAAAGCGAAACATTGTCGCGCACATGATCCTACGGTCAGATGGCCTAGTGGAGATCTCTTTTTGAGATCGATCCGCCTAGTATTATCGAATATCAAACAACATTACATATGTCGGTCGGTCCGAATATTCTTACATATTTAACACATCGCATCAACATTTTACTCAATATTCAAGAACATTGACAAGAAGCAAGAAATATATATATATGGATATATATATGTCGGGTGCGTGGAAGCAGAACAGTCTCGCAGGGGCGGGTGTTCTCGGATACTAAGATGATATAAAATACTTAGGTGAGTGTTTTATAGCACACTGACAACTGTGACAACGGACACTGGTGACATCTCGGGCTGAGGGGTGACAGACAGGAGACCCACTGTGCCCCCCCCTTACAGCGGGGGTGGCAAGATTGGGCTCCCCGTGACACCACCTCACCCCGTGGGGTTGAGGTGTCACCAGGCAAAGAGGCAGGAGCACTGCAGGGTCTAGGAGCCAAACCGGCTCGAGCAATCCGGCATGCGCCATCCCAAGATGTCTGAAAGTCCAGTGCTAAGTCAATCTAAAGAACTCAGGTCCCTCGAGGATCATCACAAACCGTGCAGGCATGGAGAAGGGTCAATACTGAGTTGTGCTGCGGTGATTAGTCTTGCTTCGCCGCCGACCGGGATGTTGATGCACCCTGGAAAGGCGAGGCGGGATCCACGGAACAGAGCGGAGAGCCGGCCAATCGGCGTCACCGTCGTCCACGGAGGTGTCGGGCATGGGCCCCGGCCCGTCACGATCGAGCAAAGGGCGGAAAGGGAACGCGGCCGGCTCATCGTCGCCATCGTCGTCCACGGCCGCATGCTGCAGTGAAGGCGAGCCACGGCCCGCCGGGGGACCGGGGTCCGTCGCAGGCGGCACACCACCGGCGGCCCGAGCCCAGGCAGCGACCGTAGGGCGCTTCGGAGCCGTCGGCGCATCAGGTGGCGCCCTGGAAGGCGCAAATGACGCGGTGCACGAGTAAGGGCACACCCCCTTTGTGGTGAGGTGGCCATCGATGATGCCCCAAAGGCGGAAGCATGTGATGCAAGGGTAGCCGACCCCCTCCCACACCAAGTAGGGGATGCGGGGGTTCTGGGCCGGCTTCCAATCTCCAACGGGCTTGACGATGCCGCCGCGTGTGTGCACGGAGTTGAACGTGGCACCACCGGCTCCGTCTGCCCGCGCCTTGCCACCACCAGCGCCCGAAGATGGAGAAGGGGCAAGGCGGGAGAGGTGCCCCTCGCTCTGCCATACCGTGGCAATGCGGAGGGCGAGGGTGGAGAATGTGAACCTGTGGCCAGCGGCGAGCTCACGTAGCACCACCAGATAAAGTGGGGACACGTGCGGGGAGCTCGCCGCCGACCGGCTGAGGACGTGCTGGAGGTCTTGTACACGTCCACCGTCGTCGTAGCCGGGATGAAGTCGTTGATGCTTGTCGCCCAGGACGCGGAGAACCGTAAGCTGCGGGGCGGGGTCGGCGGTCTCGTCAATCTTGGTGTCCCGCAGCTTCGTCCAGAAGCGGAAAGTGTCGGGGTCCGTGGTGGCCTCGACGTGGTAGCGAAGGCGCTGTAAAGCGCAACGTCCATCGCGCGGGTGAACTCGAGCGGACTCCTGGTAGAGAGCTAGAGCCGTGCCGTGGAGTGTGCCCTTGAGAATGATGAAAATGAGCTCGGTTCAGGGACCAGTGGTACTCGAGGTACTCGTGCTCGAGGTCGAAGAGCTTGTCGTACTCGTAGTGCGTGGGAGATGGGGGACAACACGTGGCGAAGATTACCAAGAAGGACGGCGAAGTCGGTCTCGGAGTCAGGGCCGTCGAACGTGTAGCCCTTCTGCGGTTTGAAGCCATGGGGGCGGAGGACCTTCACGAGCTCCTCACCGTAGGTGAAGGCGTAGTCCAAGCGCTTGTTGTACTCGTACTGATGTGATGCGCGGACCGGGGTGGACTCCCCGAGACCGAGGCATCGCGATGAAAATCGGCGGAGGTGGCAGCCAGCGAGATGAACGTCGGCTTGCTGATGACGTGATGAGTGCGGACATGCGCACCACCGGATCGGGATCTTAACTTGGCGTCCGAGAACCCCTCTGAGGAGAAGGGGCCGCAGAGTCAGGGAGTGCGGAACCTGCAGGGGTGCCAGATGCAGCCGCGGCACGCGCGGAGCGGAGGGACTCTACCACAGGTCGAGGGCTTCGCCGGTTGGACGCCATAGCTGGAAGCACGCAGTTGGGAATGGTCGAAAATGCGTAAAAGCGGTAGGGCACAACTGTAGCCCAATTTGCTTACGGTTTGACGACAAAATCTGGTCGCGGCCGCGATCTTCAACGGTGGCCGGGGTCGGGATGTAGTTGTTGTCGTAAGGACGAAACAGCTGCCTAGCGGCGGTCGGGATTTCAAGGAGGCCGGGTTTGATGCGCTCCAAGGACCAAAAGTAACCAAAAACGAACACCCACAAGTGGTGGCCGATAACCTGACAAGAAACAAGAAATGTATATATAAGGATATATATATGTCGGGTGCTGAGGAGCAGAACAGTCTCGCAGGGGCGGGTGTTCTCGGATACTAAGATGATATAAAATACTTGGTTGAGTGTTTTATAGCACACTGACAACTGTGACAACGGACACTGGTGACATCTCGGGCTGAGGGGTGACAGACAGGAGACCCACTGTGCCCCCCCCTTACAGTGGGGGGGGGCAAGATTCGGCTCCCCGTGAGAATGGTAGTTTCGAATCGACGTTCGACTCAGTATCGCTCCCCCTTCGCGTCGTGCCGGCTTCGCCGCGCCGGCACTTCCGCTCGGGCTCGCTACTATGGTCATTATGCCAGTGACGACCATCGTAATCGAAATTGTACCTCGTTCCCCTTTTCGACACGGGAAGCGAGGGGGTGAGAGGGGTACAATTATGACAATTTGAATGTCATAATTGCCTGATGATATTGACCTGCGGCGGCGCCCCAACTCCTCAACGGCACTTCAGCCTCCCCCTTCACTCCATCTATCGCCCTCTAGCCCCGCCCCTTTGCATGATGTACGCCGCGAGTCGCCCTTCTTGCGTGATGCACGCGCCACAGTCGCCCCCACCGCGTGATGCACGCCGCAGTCGCCCCTTGCGTGATGCACGCGCGCAGTCGCCCCCTTGCGTGATGCGCGCCACCAGTCGGCCCCCTTGCGTGATGCACGCCGCAGTCGCCCGCCTGATGCACGCCGCAGTCGCCCCTTGCGTGAATAATGAATAATAAATGATATCGATATGTATATATATATATATATATATAATTACTATATATATAATTACTATATATTATTACGTGACACGATTCATCACGCGCGCGCCCTTTCTTCAACCCCCGCGCGCCCGACATCATCGCGCCCCGCCCCATGTAAATTCAGTGACGCGAAGTAAAATTCCCAACGAAGCGAATCGGACGGGCAGCGCGATGCCATAAATCATCAATCCGACGTGGCGCGCAGCGATGCCCGTAATTATGGCTGTCGCTCCTCGCCATTTTTGTTGGAGCAAAATCTGCCATGCCATGGCGATGGAAGTGTCATCGCGGTACAGTGATGCGAATGCAAAATTCCAAACGAAGCGAATCGCCCTACCAAATAGGGACGGGTCCATCTGATTCACAAATCACATCCTGGACCCCACACGGACCTCACGTGGACCCACGTGGACTTGGAATGGACCTCGCATGCCCCAAATGGTCAGACATTTCTCCCTATGGGTCCATATGGGGTCCATTGAAGGTCCTTAAGGGGTCCATGCGGTTTTCAGTCACATGGACCTCACATGGACCATCCCTACGGGTCCATGTGGGGTCCATGTGATACCCCTCAGTGTGTATGTAGCATGTGGACCCCATATGGACCGGTAAGGGCCACATGGGTCCGATGGTCAGACATTCCTGCGGGTCCATGTGACGCATGGACCCCTTATGGACCCCTCGTGGACCCGTAGGTATAATCGCATGGACTACACCGGGACCACTCGGTTATCATCACATGGACCCCACATGGACCGATAGGTACCACATGGGTCCAATGGTCAGACATTCCTACGGGTCCATGCGACGCATGGACCTCGTATGGACCCGTAGGGAGGATTCACATGGACCCAGCATGGACCCCGCCCGTTTGGGCGCTGGCACGATTGGTCCATATGATTACTAAGCAGGTCCATGTGGTGTTTAAGCAGGTCCAAGCGGTAATTTAGCAGGTCCGTGCGAGTATTAAGCGGGTCCAAATGACTATTATATAGGTCCATAGGGTTATTTAACGGGTCCATGTGGATATTCGGCGGGTCCACGCGACTATTAAGCGGTTCCGTATGATGGTCTTGCGGGTCCATGCTGTTATTAAGCGGGTCCATTTGATTATTAAGCGGGTCCGTGTGCTTACCTATCGGGTCCATGCGGTTATTAAGCGGTTCCATACGATTATAATGTAGGTCCACATGGTTATTCGGCGGGTCCATGTGATTATTATATGGGTCCATATGATTATTCAGCGGGTCCATGTGGATATTCGGCGAGTCGATGCGTTCAGTATGTGGGTTATGTGGGTTATGTGTGTGGAGTATGTGATTATTCGGCGGGTCCATAAGGTTATTATGTGGGGTCCATGTGGTTATTACGCGGGTCCGTGCGATTATTTGGTGGGTCCATATGGTTATCCAGCGGGTCCATGCGGTTTATAAGGGGGGTCCATACGATTATTATGTAGGTCCATATGGTATTTTGGCGGGCCCATGTGATTATTATGTGGGTCCATTCGAATATTCGGCGGGTCCATGCGGTTATTAAGTGGGGTCCATGTGATCATTAAGCGGGTCCGTGTGCATATCTCGCGGGTCCATGCGATTATTCCGCAGGTCCATGCGGTTATTAAGCGGGTCCATACGATTATAATGTAGGTCCATATGGCTATTCGGCGGGTCCATGTGATTATTATGTGGGTCCATACGATTATTCGGCGGGTCCATGCGGGTCTTAAGTTGGGTCCATGTGATTATTACGCGGGTCCGTGCGATTATTTTGTGGGTCCAGGAGCAGGTATACATGCAGGACTAATGTGGGACCAATGTGGAAACAATATATACACGTATACATATATATTTATACATACTGTACAAAGTAAGCAGGAGCAACTTTTGCTACTGTAAAATGTCAAGCAGTAGCTTCACTACCGCCGGCTTCACTACCACCACCGCTACCACTAGCTTCCCCTTCCTGTGCCCCCTCCTCGTCTTGCGCATCTTCGTCGGCCTCCTCCTCCCCTCCTTTTCCCATCCGAGCCCCCATCAACATTCTCATCACCATACCCGCCATCCCCGGACACGTCCCCCTCCATGTCCTCCACCACCTCCTCGGCCTCCTCGGCCTCCTCGGCTTCCTCCGTTACAGCTGCCTTGCCCTTTTTCCTCTTCTTTTTCTCGGCTTCGTCGCCCCCATCCGCTTTCCTCTTGGCCTTGACGAGCATCTCCTTTGCCACCTTTTTGCGGGACTCCTTGGCGGCGTGGCTGGCAGTACTTCGTTCGGAAGCTTCCTTGTCGCTCTGCACCTTCATACCAGCAAATACCTTAGAGGCATTTTGCTGAGCTTGACGTTACTGACTGGCATCCTGCATACGTAGACACACCACACCTCAACACAGTACACAGAGTATACTGGGGCGGGGTTGGGGCGACACGTGGGACCATACAGGACATACGGGGGCGGGGTGCGGGCAGAACACCGGACCGTGCGGGACCCAGGTTTACAGAGGTGGGGGCAAAACGTGCGAACTGAAGGGTTACTTACCACACCAGGATGCCTGCCTCCATTATCGACTTGCCGTCGTGCTGGAGTTCTGTTTTGTTTATTTTTTTTTCTGAGTTGGAGGGGAGAGCGAGCAACTTCGTGATGGATTGCTCGTGCATCGCAAGGATGCGGTCGTGATGGTCCCCGGCCTCGTCGTTCTCGTCGTGGGGGGAAGGTTTTACTCCGAACTTGAGCAAAACCTCCACGACGTCCTTGGGGATTTTGCCCCCCTTGGCAATATTCACACTGCTCCCCCCGGGGACCCCCTCCACCACCCCGTAACACAACTCGAACCGATCGTTGTCATAGTCGAGGAGTGAGGAGGCGAACTCCTCGGGGAAGGGGGTAACGGATTTGGAGCGGATGCGGTGCACGGCGACGAATGACCCGAGCACTAGTGTGGAGTCATCCGCCTGCGACCCAGCCCCAAACCAATAGCAGTCAGCGACATCGTACCCACACTCACACACTGCAGTTCAGCTGGAGCGGCCCTACCACACTGTGGGTCGGTCCAGCGTGGGTTCGGTACGAGGGCTAAACGTGGCCCCTGTACCGTCCAGGGAAAGGGGTCCAGGGTAAAAAAACATAACAGGTATGTTTGCTTACCAGTGGCCACACGAACGAACTCTTTTTCTCCTTGCCCTGCTTCTCGGGCGCGACTGGGGCAGGGATCTTCTCCCCTTGATCCTTGTCCAGCCCGACGGCGGGCTTCCCCAAGTTGGCGGGCTGCACGTCGGCGGGCTTGACGTACTGCACCCCCTCCAGTGCCCAAAAGGCTTCGAAGAGGGGGCCCTCCGTGGGCTGCCCGGCGTCGAAGTAATTCAGCACCGTCTCGGTGGGCTTCTTGCCGGGCAGCTCGCCGGTGGCGTCCGATGCCACCCGGACGCCGCGGGCCGGGCCGTCAAAACGCTGGAAAAAACCCGTCGGGCATTCTTTTGTGGTCTTTAGCTTCCACCTCCCCAAGGTGGTGGTCTGACATTTCATATATGTCAGTCGGTTTTTTATGTATTCCCGCACGCATTCGTACGAGAAGCCTGGCGTCGCCGTTTTGATCGCCTCAATGGCTTCGTCCAGGCTCTCTTCCTCCAGCGTGGAGATGGTGCATCCAGGGGCCCATACTCCACTTTTTAAATTATTTCCGCAAACTAAATTTGTCGACCGCTGCAATGACTTCACGAGATGCTGGGGGGCTTCCTTTGTCGTGTGGAAGACCCCCCCCCGCATCGCCAGGCGTGCTGCCTGTAGCACCCGCTTCCACCTTGACGGCCGGGTGCTGCGCAGGCACAGCAGCAGCACCAGCAAGCCCTGCTGCCAGCTGCTGACGGAGACCCTGCATTTCTTGCTGCTGGGCTGCAAACTGGCGCATGAGCTCCCCCAGCTGGGTGTTTTCAGACTGAGGGAGGGTCGTCTTTACACCGCTGCTTGCCTCGCTCACGTTCTTTAGATAGGTCCATGTGAGGTCCATGTGACTCGAATCCCCAAAAATGTGAAACTGTGCGTCGGTCCCATAGGCTTCATCACAGGTCCATGCCGTCGGTCCATGTGTGGTCCGACGCAAGTCCATCCGAGGTCCATGCATGGTCAGACATTTTTGCACCACATGGACCCTGTCTCACGCCTAGACCCAGTTGTTTTTTTTGTAAATCTCGGGGACCCGCTGATTTTCATGGGGGCAGCGTGAGAGCGAGCCTTTAACACTGGTCGGTCCAAGTGAGGTCCATGTGTAACGCGTAACCCCAAAATGCACTTTTTTAAGCAAAAAAGGGCAAAAACACCTGTGCGTCGGTCCCATAGGCTTCATTACGGGTCCATGCCGTCGGTCCCACAGTGGTTCAACGGGTTATTTGGCAAGTCCATGCGAGGTCCATGCATGGTCAGACATTTTTGGACCACATGGACCCGGAACCACGCCCTAGACCCAGTTGTTTTTTACTTTACCCCATAGGGGTGGGCTGTGTTCCATCTGGGGGACCATAGGGTTTATTAGGGTTGCGGCGTATTGCTGCGGCGGATTCCGGACGGGTCCGTGTGGGGTCCGTGTGGGGTCCGTGCGGGGTCCAAGGCATGGTACCGACGGGTCCAGAGTGTGGGACCGGTTATGGACTAGGTGGTGCCCCATCGGTCCGAGCCCCCGCCCTCGTATTGTACTGCTCAATTTGAACACGTACTCACCCGAGCGTGCTTCGTGTATGTATGACCTTTTGCAGGTGTTCTACGTGCACCATACTGAATTGATTGGTTTATCACTCGTCTATGTGACGATAGATGGCGACTCCACAGGACATACAAGGGAGCCGCCCGGGACGGTACGTTTCAGAGTACGGCATTTGTCCGTGTGATCAATGCCACCACCGAGGGCTTACGACACGTGAACTTGGCCGCCGTCAAAATCTCCGACACGTCAAACGATTTGGTGTTTACATTCCGCAAGAGGAGTCCGAAGAAGAGCTGGATGAGCAAGATGATGAGATGGGCGGTGCGGATCGTGACCATACCCCTCGGGAAGCCGAGGTGATGTCCAACTTTGAAGCGTTGGCGAAAC
>LGRX02007401.1:0-63717 GCA_001247695.2 Cymbomonas tetramitiformis | reverse complement strand
GCTCTCGCTGCTGGTCACTGAAGAACCTCTCGGTGATGGGTAATGGCCCGTGCCAGCGAGGTCCCAGTTTCCTGAAGGATTCGCGGTTCATGATATTTTCAGTGAGATGTTTGGCATCTACCCAGACCAAGTCTCCCAACTGAAAGGATTTGGCGGTGTGACGCTGGTCAAACTGATGTCGCTGGCGTTGCTGCGCCAGTTCCAGCTTAGTGCGGGCGTCCTCCAGTTGAGCCGCGAATTTACTAGCCATCTCGTGTGCGGTACCTTCTCCACCCTTACGCTTGGAGTGTTGTCCCGCAGCCTCTTGCAGGAACAGGTCCAGCTGCGACATAGGAGAGTGCCCCAAAACCAACTCAAACGGGGTAAAGCCAGTTACATCGCTCCGCGTATCGTTTATGGCGAACTCTACGTTAGCACACCACAAGTCCCAGTCCTCCGGATTGCTGCCTACGAAAGACCGTAGCATGTCTTCTACTACGCGGTTGGTATGTTCAGCTTGTCCGTCTGAACGAGGGTTGTAAGGCGTAGTGGATGCCACTTTGGTTCCCATAAGTCTCATCAACTCCTTCCACATAGTATCCTGAAAACGAGGGTCCCGGTCGGAGACAACGAGCGCGGAGCGCAGCACCCACGGGCGGGTTGCTGAGGGGACCAGCGTGCCCCGCGCTTCGGGCGAGCGCACCCGTCTCGATGGGGTGCATCGCCACGCGCGTGCAAGGAGGCCCACCCTTGCATGCGTGTCGCCACGGGGTGAGCACACCGGCGACGTGCTCACCCGCGCCCTCCCCTTAGGGCCACCGAGAGGGAAGCGTCCGCGAGCGGACCGCTTTTCTTTTGGGGGGGAGAGAGCGCGCCGCGAGTGGCCGATGACAGCCACCGCGAGCGCGCCAGGCGCACCGCCATGAGGCAGCAGCACTCGCTGCGCTGCCTCGGGCTGCGTGACGCGCCGCTGCCCGGCCAGGCACACCAGATGCATGGTGCCTGAGGGTAGCGCGCAGCGTGTGCACCGCATCCAGGCGCGTCGGGCTCTCCTTGCAGAGGTTGATGCTCATGCCTGGGAGCGGCACACCGCGCACGCATGCCCCGCCGACGAGCGCGGAGCGCAGCACCCACAGGCGCGGGTTGCTGAGGGGGCCAGCGTGCCCCGCGCTTCGGGCGAGCGCACCCGTCTCGATGGGGTGCATCGCCACGCGCGTGCAAGGAGGCCCACCCTTGCATGCGTGTCGCCACGGGGTGAGCACACCGGCGACGTGCTTACCCGCGCCATCCCCTTAGGACCACCGAGAGGGAAGCGTCCGCGAGCGGACCGCTTTTCTTTTGGGGAGGAGAGCGTGGCTGCGCCGCGAGTGGCCGATGGCAGCCACCGCGAGCGCGCCAGGCGCACCGCCATGAGGCAGCAGCACTCGCCGCGCTGCCTCGGGCTGCGTGACGCGCCGCTGCCCGGCCAGGCACACCAGATGCATGGTGCCTGAGGGAGCGCGCAGCGTGTGCACCGCATCCAGGCGCGCCGGGCTCTCCTTGCAGAGGTTGACGCTCAGGCCTGGGAGCGGCACACCGCGCACGCATGCCCCGCCGACGAGCGCGGAGCGCAGCACCCACGGGCGGGTTGCTGAGGGGCCAGCGTGCCCCGCGCTTCGGGCGAGCGCACCCGTCTCGATGGGGTGCATCGCCACGCGCGTGCAAGGAGGCCCACCCTTGCATGCGTGTCGCCACGGGGTGAGCACACCGGCGACGTGCTTACCCGCGCCCTCCCCTTGGGGCCACTGAGAGGGAAGCGTCCGCGAGCGGACCGCTTTGCTTTTGGGGGGGAGAGAGCGCGCCGCGAGTGGCCGATGGCAGCCACCGCGAGCGCGCCAGGCGCACCGCCATGAGGCAGCAGCACTCGCTGCGCTGCCTCGGGCTGCGTGACGCGCCGCTGCCCGGCCAGGCACACCAGATGCATGGTGCCTGAGGGTAGCGCGCAGCGTGTGCGGCGCGCATCCGAGGCGCGTCGGGCTCTCCTCGCAGAGGTTGACGCTCAGGCCTGGGAGCGGCACACCGCGCACGCATGCCCCGCCGACGAGCGCGGAGCGCAGCACCCACAGGCGGGCTGCTGAGGGGGCCGGCGTGCCCCGCGCTTCGGGCGAGCGCACCCGTCTCGATGGGGTGCATCGCCACGCGCGTGCAAGGAGGCCCGCCCTTGCATGCGTGTCGCCACGGGGTGAGCACACCGGCGACGTGCTTACCCGCGCCCTCCCCTTAGGGCCACCGAGAGGGAAGCGTCCGCGAGCGGACCGCTTTTCTTTTGGGGGGGAGAGAGCGCGCCGCGAGTGGCCGATGGCAGCCACCGCGAGCGCGCCAGGCGCACCGCCATGAGGCAGCAGCACTCGCTGCGCTGCCTCGGGCTGCGTGACGCGCCGCTGCCCGGCCAGGCACACCAGATGCATGGTGCCTGAGGGTAGCGCGCAGCGTGTGCACCGCATCCAGGCGCGTCGGGCTCTCCTTGCAGAGGTTGACGCTCAGGCCTGGGAGCGGCACACCGCGCACGCATGCCCCGCCGACGAGCGCGGAGCGCAGCACCCACAGGCGGGTTGCTGAGGTTGCTCCGTCCCGATTGACGGATTGCGCGCATCAGTTCGTGGTGATACCATGTGGGCATTGGCTCTAGCCTCGGCCCAGCCAGGCAACAGGTGGAAATCTGTATAATCCATTTCATGAGAGCATTGGCTCTAGACCTGGCACGACCGGGCGGCAGTTGGAGATCTGGATAAAAGCTCTGCGCATTCCGAGGAGGCGGTAGGGGTTTAAAACCTTTCCTCCGGGCCGGCATCCTGAGAACTGCCGGGTAATTGGCAAACCTATTGTCATCACATGTCGTGCTTGTATCCTGTAATAGGTTGGCAACAACCTTGTGTCATGGTATGTGCAAACGCCTGGCAGCAGGAGAGATCCTGTGCAATCCATCGACCCTGTAGTGTATCGTGTTGGAAGGTTTGAAACCTTGAGAGCGGTAATGGATGTGAGTACTCGAGCCTTGGGGGAGCCTGGTAGTGCAGATGGCAGACCGGTGAGATACGGACCCTTGTGCTTAAAGAGGCTGAACTCCTTACTGCGGTGTGTCATGGGAGGTGTAATGTCATCCCAGACAACAGGCGGCTTGAGACCTGTATAATCATCCTTGACCCTTTTGCCACAAGGGAAAAAAAGGATGGGATGGACTTGCAAGAGATGCATACATCAACAGTGTCACCGGAAAAGGAAGAAAGGTCTATGGAAACCCACCCTTCGATGGTGGGGTATTAAAGGGAGCATCCGCGGTTATGCAGACACTGTCCCGTGGCCTGGAGGCGGCCATGACTTCGGAGGGATTCGAGGGAATCTGGATTTTACCATTATCCCCGAAGAACCTAAAAAAGTGGACAGGGAAAGGCTTTAAACTAATATTCAAATACCCAAGGGGGACCATACCCTTCATCCCACATGACTACTGGTCAGGTAAAGGAAAGAAAGAAAAAGAAAAAAAGAAAAAAAAGAAAAAAATGTGACTCTTCCTACTGGAAGCGTGATATTCGAAGGTGCACAGCTGTTACGCCTGCCCCTAGTCACATGCACTATCAAGGCGGCTTCTTGCTGTTTTTTAAAGCCTTCTCCTTTTCCGATTTGCTGTGTGAAATCAACATCTTGGCAGCCCATTCCACCGCGATGCTACTGATTTTCTTGAGGAGGGCCTCCGCTTCCTTCTTGTTGAAGCCGAGGTGTTGCGTGAGAGCCCTTGCGTTGTGTTCGTATACTGACCCCGTGGTTCCGAAAACCATCGGGTGAAAGAATACTTTATAGCCTTTGGATCTGAGTAGCTCCATAAGGGGCTCATACTTGTTGAGCTTGTCGTGAAGGGACACATACCAGCGCGTGTCCCACGTGAAGGCCACCTCTATGAGGTGGATTTCCCCCACGTCCTCCCTTCGGGTGTTCTCCGGCCTGCCTGGGGGGGCGTCCCTGACGTCCTCTGCACCCTTGATCATGACAATATCCACGAAGTGTGGTATGTCGTCTGGGGGGTCCTTCGCCCCCGGGTGGTCCCTTCCGTCCCTACGGCACTGACCCCTTTTGAGTATGAAATCTGGTATCGGGCACGTGCATCTGTTATTCCCGTCGAGTCCAGCGTGGTGTGCAATCCAGATCGGACTGGCGCCCGTACGGCCCTTTCTGATTGCCTCGTAAAGGGTCCTTGCCACTTCGTTGTGCCTGGCTGTGGCCATGTTCATGCTGGTCTCGTCTTTGCATCCCGCCAACCTGTGTGCCGGGGTGTCCCTCTTTCCGCAGAGGGCGCAGTCCGGGTTCGGGTATTTGCCCGGCAATATGAGGTGCTTTCTGGCAGCCGTCATGAGGACTCCAAACCGGCATCTTAGGATCAGAGACCTGAGTGTCGGTGGAGTCACCTTCCAGAAGCTATTGGATATTCCTGGTATCGACTTGTCTTGGAGGATTTCCCGCGGGGGCTCCTCCACTCTTCTTCCCATGTGTGCCTCGACCGCTGCGGCGTCGGCGTGGCTTGCGGCGGCCTTGTCTCCGTTTCCCCGGTGCATGGCCTCCCGGTCCCTGTTGTGGCCTATCGCTTGTTGTGGGACATCCGTCAGGTTTTGGAGTTTCGACTCTCCCAGGTCCATCCCCATCATCGAGCGGCACAGTTCGTCCACCGGGTCCGCGCATTCTGCCTCCTCTATCGCCTGCATCATCTCCCTATCTGGCGAGTTCATGGCCTCATCCTCTCCCATGTCCCTCACGGTTGGGCGGCCTCCAGCATTATTCCAGGGCGTATTTCCTGGATCGAGGGAGGGGCGGGCTGCGGGTGAGGGGTCTTGTCCCCATTCCTGTCGTTCATTCGCCCTCCAGGCGACCCCCGCGCCTCGTCAAATTCCCAGAGCAGGTCCCACTCGTCCTGAGTGGGCTCCTGTGCGTTCCCCCGCGTGGCGTGTCCCCGCGGGTGTACTTGTTCTTGGTTGTCCGGCTCCCGTCGCCTCGGCTGGCCGCTCTGGCTCCAGGGAGCGAGCTGCGATTCCTCCAGGAGCATCAGTTCCTGGAGAGTCGCCTCTGGTGTCTCCATTTCCGCATCCTGTTGGCCCCGGTCGAGGTCCTGGGCAGGCTCGGGGGCGCCTGTCGTGGGGTTCTCCGTTTCAGAGCCCTTGACCGAGAGAGCCCCTTCCCGATTTCCTCTGCCGGGTGTCCCCCATTCTTCCCACGGGCTGCTCGGGGGTTGTAGCCATTTCCTCACCGACTTGTGCTGCGTCGCTCTTAGGGCGATCCTTTCTGCCACGTACCTTTCCACCGCCCCCTCCCCTTGCAGGGGCCTCATTGATTCTCCATCTTGGGCATTGGCAGTGAGCGTGTACATGGTCCTGTTGTCCCATGGTTCAATTTGGGTGGTTCCCTCCGTGTTTTCTGCTGCCTGTTTGGCCGCCTCATCTGCCTTGTCGTTGCCCTTCACCCCCGTGTGGCTTTTGACCTTTCTGAGTGAGACTCCTGTGCCCTTGCTGTTATGCTGTTCGACCAGGGAGAGTATATTCTCAAGCAAATCCCTGTGTCTATGGCATTCCATCGTGTGGGGTCTGGACAGCATGTTGAGGTAAAGAATGAAGAGCAGGGGGCTCAGCGAGTCTCCCTGCACTAGTCCCCTCTTAACAATAAGGGGTTCCGAGCTGTAGTGCTCAATCTTCGAGGTCATCCTAAAAGGCGACCTGTGGGCGTCCCCCCCGTAGAGGTCTGCCACCACCTTGACTGCGTCCTCCGGGATCCCCAGGTACTTCATGGTGTGTTGAAGTTTGTCATGTTCCACCGACCCGTAGGCGTTCTCAAAGTCTACGTAGAGAACATGCAGTTGGCTGCGGGACAGCTTACTGTCCTCGATTGCGTGCTGTAGTCGTAGAAGCTGGTTGATCGTACTTCTGTGTTTCCTGGAGCCCATTTGCTCTTGGCTGTGGATACTGTTCACCTCACAGAACGTGGATAGAACTTCCGTGACCATCGACGTGTAGAGCTTGAGAATTGTGCGGAGAAGCCCTATGGGTCTGTAGTTAGAAAACACAGAGGTGTCCCCCTTCTTATGCAGGTAAATAAAGGTGCCAAGCTTCCACGTGCCTGGGGTTATCCCCGCTTTCCACATCGCCTTCATGAGTGAGAAGAGAACTTCGTGGAATTCCTCCGGCATGGCTTTGAGGATTTCGTTTGGCACTGCATCCGGGCCGGCCGCCTTCCCGTTGGGGAGTCGTTTGACAATTTGTCTGTAGAGTTCAATAGTGAGTCTGCTCCCAAGCTCCGTCTTCCTCGGTCTTTGCCCCGGTTCCATTCTGCCCGGGGCTCCTGCTGCCAGCCATGGCATCTCATCGTCCAGTCGGTCCGTCCTGGGGTGTTCGAAACAGTACGGGTCCGAGTGGGCCATGTGCCCCGAGAAGGCCTCCGCAGTGGCCACCGCCCCCACTGCCATCTTGTGATTTCTGTCCCATATCCCCAGGGTTCTTCCTTTCGGGAGTGCGGTGCGATCTCGAAAGACGAACCTGTGGGCGGATTTCCTCATTCGATAGTAGTTGCTGCGGAATTTTTGGACGAATGTCTCCCAGGTTTCAGCTTTATGGTCTTTGATAACAGATTTGGCTTCCTGTCTGAACCTGCGCATCTCAGATTCCGCCCACCAGTGGGGGTCTTCCGGTTCTGCGCATGTGTCGGGTAGGCCCGGTGCCGTGTCTTGTTGTTCCGCCATGGCCTCTTCCAGAAGTGCCGCGCTGGGGGCCTCTCCCGTCGCTTTTTCTATCGCCAGCATCTCCTGTAGGACTGCTGCCGCTTTCAGCGCTTTGTCTCGCTTCCTGAATTTAGCTTTCGGTAGTCGGACCCCTGTGTTGGGGTCCCTGGTGACCTTGCTTGGGCCTGCACCTGACAGTTTCCAGGGGGATCTCCACGGCCTGCATGGCTTGTTGAAGGACCCCGGCAATCGCCTTCCCGGCCTCATCAATTCTTTCCCTGGCGTCCGGGCTCCCCCTTTCCGCCGCGTCGACCGCGTTTTCGATCACTGTCTTGAATTCTTCCTCCCTGAGACTCGGTTGGAGCGCCGAATCAATTGCCGCCGTCATCGTGCGTTGTAAGGCCTTGGAGATTGGGAATTGATATTTCGTGACCGGGTCGGGTTTCGCCTTCTCTTCCACCACCGGTGTGGTCGTGTGCAGCCTCCATAGCGGCACCGCCGCTACTGCCGCCTGGTGGTCGCTGCAGTGTCTGTGTGCTTTAGTGTCGATCGGGTGCCGTTCGTCAGCGATCTGCTGAAGTTCCGCCGACGCCAGCCACCCGTCGATTTTGTGGTCCCCAAACGTGGGCCCTTGCGGGCAGCTGATCTCCGCAAGGCCTGCCCGTTCAGACATCGCTCTCCATGCATGCTGTTCGTCCCGTCTTGCTCCCTGGGGGCCTCCGCGACATTGAAGTCTCCCCCCACGACCATGTGCTCCCCCTTCCTGGAAGCCACTGCCGCCTCCCGGGCTATGTATTCTCGGATACACGTCCTGACCACCTCTTCTTCGGGGTGGGGTGGGTTGTAGACACCTAGCACGTGCACCTTTTTGTCGCTCGGTAGTGTGATAACCACATGCTGTAGGTACCCTTTCGCGCATCTGGGAACCTCGCGGTTGGTGCGCACGTCTGTTCTATCATAAGGGCGTCTGAGAGCGAGGACCACCCCCCCTCTGTACGAGGTGCCATCCGCTCCCCTTCTCTGGACACCATGGCACGGTGCTGAGTGCCAGGCGCTGTATCCTAGCCCTTGGAGTTTCTTCGGGCCCATAGGGCCCGCCGCCTTCGTCTCAGTGAGGACTAGCACGTCTGGCTGGTGCCCTTCGCAACTCCTGGCGAGGTCAAAGTACGCATGGTCGCTTCCCCTGATATTCCAGGTCATCAGGGACAACCTGCCCTCCTCCCCAGCATCCGGTGGGGGTGCTTGGTTCTCTTTGTCACTGGGGTGGTTTGGTTTATTCTCAGACTCTCGTGTACTATTGCCCCAGCTGCCAAGTATAGTCCTTGTGGCTGTCCGCTGTTGTCTCTTCGGCTGGACTGGTGCTTCTCCATTTCCCGACGCCTGTTGCAGTGGCCTGAGTACTGCTCTTTTGCCGGGCACCCTGCTGCTCCCACGCTGGGTGTCGGCCTGGCCTTCAGCGTGTTCCTCCTGTCGGGTGGCAATTTGCATGGTAATTCTGTGCTGTTTTGCCACCCTGGCGTTTGCCATTTTCCCCGTGCCCCCAGCGGCTCGGTGTGCCGCCCTTGGCCAGGTTGACTTCTCTGGGGCTCTCGTCCAGTCACGCCATGCCGCCACCATTACCGCAACCCAGACCCCACACTGAAAGTCGTCGTGCTGGGTGCGGAGTTTGGTGCACGTGACTTCGGTAGGGTTCCCCTGTCTCGTCCTTCTTTCGGCCCATGCTCTGGTGGCGTCCAGCAGCTTCCCATGCCCCTTCGCCCCTTCTCTCGGGTTGGGTCCATAGGAGTCGAACAGGTGCACGTGGGTCCTTCCCCCTTCCCCTGCCTGTTGGTCGAAGAAGAGGGCCCTCCAGTGCGCCCCGTCACACAGTGGCTGATAGGCAAACCTCCCGCTTGCAAGCAGGCCACCAATCCCGTCCTTGGCCAGCAGTCTGAAGAGGAATTTCTGCTGGTTCATCTCCTCCGGCGGAGCCGGGTCTATTGTGCGGAGGTACCGGCTAAGCTGCACGTCCGACACTCGTCCTTCTACCGTGTAGAGGCCCCCCTCCCCCCGGGGGTTCGCGCCCTGTGTCGGGTTCCCTGAGGGAGGCCGCCCCTCATCCCCCCCACCGCTGAGGGGGGGAGGGGTGGAGGGTTGTTCTGTAACCTCCCTTTTTCTGAGGGCTGCTTTGCTCTTGTCCCTTTCTTTGAGCTCTTTCCTGACTTTCCGCAGCTTGCCAACCGGAACAAAAATACAGTTGTTGTTCCTTCCCGCAAAGTTCCTGCGGAGGGAGATCCTCCCTTCGGTGCTGTTGACGTAGAAAAGACTACCCCCGTCCATCGCCTCTTTCCAGTACCACTTCCCCCTCTTGTGCATCCAGGGTGTGTTCTTCCTTTGGTTTCTCTAAGTCCAGACTTCTGGGTCGTGGTGTGAGCCCGCGTTTCCCCCTGAGGTAGAGTCGTTTCGCGGTGCTCGTGTTATTCTTTTTAGAATCTCGCGGTAGGTAATAAGCATAATTCCGACTATCACGAGGCACACTGCTTTGAGCAATATGGGCTTTTGGTTTATTAAGGGCTCAAGGTGTCCAGGGATCATGAGGTGTAGTGATAAGTAATTCATAATTCGACCAGATTTTATGTACCCACATCTCGCTGGGTGGTCACCCTCGGTTATCAGGTTGGGGGTGTGATTATGAGCAGCTTTTATTATGAGCAAGCAATGAAGTTTACTGCCCGGCAAATATTGTTCATTCGTCTTACTGCTAGCTCGGCACTTTGGCCTGTTTCTGCTGGGAGGTGTCGGCTTGCATCCCTTCCAAGCTGTGACCCTGCTAAGTTCAAGTGCCTGTCGGCCCCCAGCGGTGTTGGTTGCCTCTGTCCGGCGTCGGCCCTCAGCCCACCGTCTCTCCTCATCCCCTATGTGCCTGCAGGGAGGTTGCAGTGTGCCAGTCAGGGTGCGGTCCTGGCAAAGTGGCCAAGTACTCAGAACGGGCAGGGGACAACTGACCTGAGCCCGGAGCTCGTCAAGGCGCTTTAATGCCGCCCTGCCGTCTGGGTTGTCGAACTCCTGCGGTATGGTGGGGCCCGTCTCAGCCCTCCCGTACTGCCGAGGGTCTTTGCCCAGGGCCTCCGCCAGGGGCCTCGGCTGAGCAGGGGGCTGGGAGGCCGCTGGTTGTTGCTGATGCTGCGCGCCCCACTGTGAGTACAGCCCCTGTGCCGGGTGCTGATAGTGGGCCTGCGGTGGCCCCAACGGTACTTGGTGAGGCAGTTGCAGCGAGGACGCCGGTGGGGGCTGCAGCTGTTGGGGCTGCTGCTGGTGAGTCAGGTAGTTCTGCCCACCTTGAGGCATCAGCTGCACTCCGTGCTGCAGCAGACCTGTCACTTGCCCAGACAGCTGGGTGATCGCGGACATTTGTCTGTCAGAGGCTTGCACCTGCTGGCTAACCACCTCGGTGAGGGCCTTCACTGAGGCGGCCAGTGACGACAGTTCACTACCTGCCTGAGAAGCCTGTATGGCTTGCGTCTCTGGTGGCTGCTGTCGCCCGTAGCCTTGGTCCTGCGCAAAGAGCTGGGTCGGCTGCACCTGTCCGTACTAGGTGCCCTTGCCCCCCCTTGCCCTGTCCCTTGCCTGCATATCTGGCCCGCTGCCTCGGAGGTTGCTGCGGGCTGCGTTGAGTCATCCACCTCGACCTGGGGCTGCAGGCGATGTGAAACTTCATGCTTCCGATGTGGAAGAACATGCGGTTGGTGGTGCGATGGGAGACAGCCTCATATGTAGCAGCCTCCACCGTCATCCAATATCTGCAGGCCTCCCTGCTGTCCCGGTCCGGAAGTGGTTGGGCAAGGGTGATGAGTTCCCCCACTCCCCTTTCCGATGGGGGAGAGGGAACAGGAAAAACCTCCATGCCGGTTTGCGACCGTAGTTCTCGCTTTGCTGCCGAGAGGACCTGCTCCGCCCTTTCTGCAGAGTGCCAATGTCTGCCTTCCGGCGGCCTGGCAACCAGCTCCAGTTCCCACTCTTGGAACTTCGTGATGTCTGCAGTGGAAGAGTACCTGTGCACTGTTACTGGGTGCCCATAGAACTCGTATGGGAGCCCCAGCCGCAGCGCCCTGTCTGCCTCGTCCGCTCTTGAGAAGACAACGATGGCGACGTCTAGCGCGGTCGCCCTGGCCTCCTCCCAGTGTGGCCTGCCCTTGCCAATGTAAACGATGTTTCGGGCTCCCCCTTCGAGCACCACTCCCGCCGAGATGCTGTTGGCAGTTTCTGCCACTCCCTGGCCAACCAGCCCGGTGGACTGCAGGATGACCGTGCGGTCGGCCGGGAGCGAGTCCCTGTCTTGTTTCATTGGGCACCTGTGCACGTCCCTCGCAACGCTGGCTTTGGGGGTGCCCACCGCCCCGTGCTTCCAGGCGCGGTCTGCGTAGCCCCACTTTCGTCCACTTGTAGGGCAATGGCCGCGTGGAGCGGGTCTGTAAATGTTGCTCTCAGGGTGCCCTGCCAAGGGGACGTGACGATGATATCCCCCTTGGCAGGGCAGCGGCCCGTGTTCCATAGTCGCTCGCTGGAGTTCCGCTAGGAGCAGCTGCTGGAACCTTCGAGTGTCTCCGTCGCCTGTGTGCACCAGGCAGTTGTAGTCAACGGCCGGGGGCACCGTCATGTTCCACAGGGAGTCGTATTGCCCCCCTGGAGCGCCTCCCGTGCCGAACATAGTGTGCAGCGGCTCCCCCGCCGGATGCTCGAAGAGGTCTTGCGCAGTCAGGGCCCCCGCTGCGGCGGTTTGTCCCGGGTGCACCTGCCCCTGTAACTTCTCCCCCGCTTCTGCAAGGTGAGCCCAAAGTAGCCCTGCTTTGAGCAACACAGGGGCTTGTGAAATGTAGTCGACCACCTCCGCTGTCAACGGGAACAGCCCCGTGGGCATAGGCGTCGCCGGGAGAAGCTCCTGCGGTGGTGCTGCGTCTTGTCCCACAGCCTGTCTCGGGTCCCGCGCAGCGAGTCCCGCTTCAACTTCCATCTCCTGTGGGTTGTGGTGGTAGTGTGCTTCCCCACCCCCGTCCTGCACAAACGAAGTAAGCATGCGCAACCAACATGTCATAGCTGCGGATTACTGGCCATAAGATCCGAATGACAAACCACGGTCTGGCAAAGGTAGCATAGCAGTTTTTCACAGATATTGGTACCCGCATATGTGCGTATCTGTGTAAGGGTATGATTTGTACAAGGCTCACTACAACTCAGCAAGGAAGGATCAATTCCCGCTCCTGTCATATCAATTTGATGCAGGGTAAAAATGTTAGGGATGTAATCCTGCAGTTCTCGGGATGCAGCCCTGCAGTTTTTGGGATGCAGCCCTGCAGTTCTTGGGATGCAGCCCTGATTATTATTCGGTCGGCAATTATTGGCAAAAGTCATCGGCTATCAGCTTTTGACTCAGAAGCCACAATGTTATAGAAGCTGCGACCTATCGTGACCATATGCGGCAGTTATGCCTTCAGCATACGTAGACAATATGATTATGTGGAACTTATAATCCCACTTAAGTTGCATCATGATAAATTTATCCAGGTGTTAACAAGTGTTCAGGATTTGATAAGGGGTTGACGCCCCACAGGCCAAAGGTCATTGTCTCGTAAGGCTCGCCTCAAGTGTGCGGCTTTGAGGAGCAGCGTCTCGGCGAGGCACAGGCATGATGCTTCCTTGACCACAATGGAGCTGGAAATGAGAATGCTCAAGATATCCGAAGACAGGAAGGCTTTTTGTTGGCCAGAGTTGCTGTCTAGATGCTTAACCTCGATGGGGTTGCATTCGGATACAAACTGTGCAACCATACATGTGACTTATGCATTGGTGTATGACTTTGATGAATTGTCTCTTGTCATGAACCTGGAAGGAATGACGGCAAATAGCTAGAGTGGCGGATCTCACTCACTCTTCTTTGCTCTTATAGAATTCGATGCCTGAATGGCACAGATGGCAATCCTTGGCTTTGATGTTTCCCTTCAGACACTGGCAACAACTTGTGCGCCAGCTTCTCTTAGATCTGGGGGAAAATCATGGATCAACAATTCATCATTCAAAACACATGTTACCAAGGCTGATTCAACGAATCCTTTAACTCTTGAAATTCAACAATGAGCATCTCAGGCTGTTGACGTCAAAGTAATGGTCGTAAGCTTACAATATAGCTTATTCACATTTAAAAAAACCATCGTTCTCCTATGTCAGTGCCCTTCATTTAATATGATAGAGCCGGAGAAATATGCATCTATGATTTCTTCATAATGAACTTCATGTGTCAGTAAGTCAAATAAAGACTTCATTTGATGCTTCAATCGGCATGATGTACCGTGTCATCAACTTTATGACTGCTATACACAGATGCTGGAACTTTTCATAAGATTTTTAATCTTCCAAGCAAAATCACAATGATGTAAAATCAAAATGATGTAAATCAATTTGTGGCAGCTGTATGAAGAATGAATGAATCTATACTCCTTCTTCCCCTTAAAAAAGAGGTGCATCAAACCAATCAGATGGTGATGGAGAATGCCATTCAATTATTATGTTATGTGAAAAATGGTTTGATAGAAAATCAGACTGAGATTACTCATCGAATCAAGTGCTTTCGAGGTAACAATGTCAATATGAACACCAATTTTCTCAACGTCGTACCGGCAACATGCCTGACGCTTTTGAATGTGGCAAATGCCAGATGTTGTCAAATGCCAATGTTAATTCACTATGATTCGATATGCAGTTTTTGGGTTGCAGCCCACATACATTGTTGGTTCAGGGTCACAATAGAGTGCCTAACTTTAGACAATGTTTCTGGTTAATGATTGTCATAATGAACAACGAAATCAGTGATGGTACCGAAGTTAACTTTGGTATCGAAGCTAATGGAGAATCAATCAAAAAGTGTCTGTAATGACAACAACTTAGTACGAGCTGTATTTTCGTACTTGATGAATGGCTGGTATGTCATTTCATTATGACTAGAACATGGCATCGCCTAGTGATATGTGTATATATGAATCTTATTCAGTACATGATCACTTATCTCAATGGTACCCAATTTATTTTTGGGCATACACTATTCAGAATGAACTGTGCTTGGAAACCATCTGTAGATTGCGGGTTCGATTTCCCGCCATGGCTTTTTCCAAGTTTTGTGGCCTAGTGGACAAGGCGACAAATTTTCTAAACATTCCTGAATGAGCTTTCAAAGAGTTGCAATTCCTCAATGAAGCATGCGTGTCTTATGTGCCAAAATGATATGAATCCACAAGTATGATGTTAATCTATATGTGGATGGTTTACTGTATACCATTGTATGCTATTCCACAAATAAGTAGTGATGTAAGAATAAAACTTTGAACAATTGCAACTCAGTACAAACCCGAGTGCATTCAAGTCCACTTGTATGCTCAGAATCTGAATCTAATGTACTTTCTATATGCACAGGATAGAATATATTTTCTGTGTGATTCTGGATTTAGGAACTAGAGTCAATGAAAAAAAAACTCCTTTCCTATTTCAGATGATGAAACCTTTATTCCCTTAGGTGCAATACCTTATCTTAAGGAATAGTCATTTTCAATACAAGTTTCAATCGATTTTCTCAAATCTGTCACTTTTATGATGATCAGACTGGTCAATTTTACAGCATAACCCACTTCCCCTTGCTGAAGGAGATGACTTCTGTCATATGGTGGTATGTTGGCTGTTTTCATATGACACATGGAAAACATGAGTGGCTCGACAACCTTGGAGAATTTCGGGATAAATATCCTGAATTGGCCGATTATGCTCAAGAATGACCGAAGAGATTACTTGCCATTTTTAGCCATGCGGCGTAGAGACTGCTTGCCAACGGTTGGGTCATAGGCTGGATAGCTATGTTAGCTATGTTGGAGGTTGAATAGCCATGATTGCACGGACTCTGTCTTTTATGATGGATAGACTTTTGAGATGTGGTGTCCGATAAATCAATACATCTGACAACAACTCAACCTTAAAAGGTCTGATGAAGAGCTGATGATCTCTGTTGCACTGTATTTTTTTGATGTGCACCACTGAAATGCCTCGTGATATAATAATCTCACTGAATAGGCTTTGTGCAATGGCGGTATGATCAGATATGTAATGATCAATGAAGACAAGATGACCGGTATGGCTTATTCAGCAGGCATGACTACCTCAAAGAGATGCCAATACACGGATACATTTCAAGACATAAGGGCAATAGACTTATTATGTAGCCTTCAAAGGCAGCTAGCATTTATGCTGCATTGGTCAGCTCGGTGGCTTTGACCTATCTAGGTGTTGTACTCAGGCCGTAGCCTGCATATTGCATTGAGTAATCTTGACACCTTTAATGATCCAATCAGATGATATATATGAAATATCAAGAATGGTTGCCCTTTTTCAATGATCATCGGTGGCAGAGGCCATAGTGCTTGCACCGAGTCAATATACAATTCTAGTCTGGATACATGCTAGACCAGATGTATACAAATGTCTAGGTTTTCAAATTCAAGCTCATATGATTGTATGTCATGGCTGATGACCTTAGAATGTTCGATACATATGTGTGTCAACTTCATGGAATTCTGCATGGTTTGACTGTATATAGTCATGATTACCAAAACAAAAACGATGATGCAACTTACTTGTTTTATTATTTGTCTTTATTATTTATTTGGGTTTTAGTTGTATTTTTAGCTTATCATCTTCCCCCCTCAAGGAAGTGTATTGCTAGGCGGTTGTCAAGCGCCGTTTAAATACAACAGAGGTCCGACCTCTATGTGATGACGTGGAAGCTTACTATGAAGCTGGACAGCAGTTCTCGGGATGCAGCCCATTGCACCAAAGGTGCATCGCAGTTTTTGGGATGCAGCCCGAATTCACGTCATCAGCGTGGGTCATATAGTGCCCATGCATGTGCTGTATAAAATACAACACTACCCTCCAGCGGCGAAGTGGTTTGCTATTACCATCATCGTATGCTGTGGGATATCAAATATATGATCAGAGAGCATGGTAATATGTGTACCATGTTTGTCAATATCGGAGGGACTATGTCTTATTTAAACTCCTCATGACTATATGTATAATGGTGTTGTACTGATGTCAACACCTTCTCTCTGAGTGATTTATTGATTTCAGATGTGATGTCGTGGCAGTCAACCTTGTCCGCTCGTATCGGGGGTTGTATGAAATATGTCCACGTCATCGGCACGAGTCATATTGTGTCCATGCATACGCGATCTTAGCGCAGGTCACAATACAGTGCCCGAGCATACGCGATTTTAGCGTAGGTCACATTGTGCCTCAATTTATTACATCTGAGGAAATCTATTACTCATCTTTGTGAGTTTAGACAGCATTGTACTGATTGCAACGCTTTTTCTGATGATTTATATATCACAGATTATACCAAATGTGGTGATCAGTCCAGTGCAAAATTTTGTCACCGGAATGTACAGGGATTGTGAATGATTGCAATCCAGCCGGAGGAATAATCTCAGCAGCTGTTCTGTACTAATGAATTCATCGGAGTTATACTCATTTCGACGATTCGAAACCCATGTCATTTGAAGTGATGACAACTCATATGAATATATAGGGATTTCCTCAGAATGCTTTTATGTGATGTCAACATATTATGAACAATTCACTTGCATCTTAGGACAAAGGAGTTACGCTTGGAAGGTTTTGCATGGTGGTCACCCAACCGTTATCAGCTGTTTTTCGGGTGCCACCTTCTGCCTTCAGTACTGGGACTATATCAACCAGTCCTACAGCAATGCACCTGTCCTTCCCACTCTTATGTACGGCTATAGTGCCAAAGTGTATCAGGTGGGATATATATATTATAACTATCTTCTTCTGATCCAATGATGTGCTATTAAGCATGGTATCAGGTTATATGTTATATATATAGTTAAGCATTCCGCCCTTACTCGAAAATGTAAATGCTGAGCAATAGTCAACTTATAGTCATTGGGATGTAGTTTCCCATTCGAGTTTACACTTTGTTAGTGACGGTGGGTTTAACGTTGTACAGATTTCAACGTTACTTGTGGATGCAGTGGTTTTATCAAAAGCAATCCATCAGAAATCACCATATCGGAATATAAAATGGATATGTGTGTGTGTGATATATATATCTATATATTGTACATGTATTATTTTTGTACATTGATATAATGAGTTGAAGTATATATATATGGTTCCACCTTCTTCCCCCCTCAAGGAAGTGTGAACTCCACAGGCAGTTGTCAAGTGCCTTAATACCTCATATATGTAGCATGCTGTCCTTTAAGGAACTTATACAGCTCATACAGTTCTAGGGTTGTTGCCCTATAGTTCTTGGGTTGTTGCCCTACTGTTCTTGGGTTGTTGCCCGATATATTGTCATAACTGTGCTGATTTCAGCATGACATAAATGCCAAACACAGAGTGTTTTGCTATTATATAGCGGCATTTTAGGGTGTATAGGGTTACAGTGACCCTTATCACCTACAGTGATATTAGGGTGTTACATGGTATCAGTAACACTTAATTGCATCAAATTTAAGCAGTATGAACATTTTTTAAGGAATTGAAGCAAAACTGCATTTAATATGTCACTGTATATCACGTGGTATTTAATGTGTTTGTTACACCCCTAACACACACATGTGATTTTCAGGGTGTTACAGAGTGTTACAAGTGCTGTAATATTTTGGGCATATTTATCAATAGCTGAATAATTAGATCAGCGAAAAAAATCAACCCCAATTTTTCATTTTGAAATCATGCGTGTGAGTTTTTCACGCATTGAGTTACAGCCACTATGTACACCCCTAGGTATTACACACAAAAATTTTAGGGTGCTACATGAGATATGAATGTGCACATAATGTTTTTCAGGTACCTTAATAGGTATAAAATGATATTCCGTGAAAAAATGGAGTCCAAATTTCAATTTTGAAATCTCCCGCAATGGGATTTTACCCATTTTCACCTTTTCTGGCCATACATATATATATACTACAGTATATATATAGCAGTGTGTGTGTTATGTGCATCTTACAGAACTCATGTAACATATTTCACTTTTACACATGATATTTTTCACGCCATTTTCGTGAAGATATGTGATGGTCAACATGTGGGGTTTTGCTGATTGAAACCCACGACCATGCAAAAAGTGGTGATAATGTGTGTTTTATCAACAATGACTTATAGTCACTGGCTGATGTCTGTCAGATATATATTTAACTTACTTAGAACTATCAAATCCCTAGATGACCTTTTCAGGCGAGAATACTCCTTGGTTCTGTCGCCTGTCTTTGGCAGTCGATCGCATTGCAAAGTCTCACGAGTGAGTCTGCTGGAGATCAGCTTTATATCTTTGGATCTATGATAGTTCTCTGGGTGGTGTTGCCACCCAGATACTAAGTAGTTGGAGCAATTGCTCATAGTATTTCTACTATCTACTTTGTCAGATATCATGTTGAATTACTGATTTACTGTACAAAGTATGCACTGAATTGTGATCAGGTTTCTGATTCAATTGTCATAATGCATAAGTAGATAATGTAGTTGCTCCAGCGATTGTGTGGGATGCATGAACAGTGCTCAACAGTGACCAACTGTTATTTGAGCACTGTATACTACCTTCGGGTCTGGAGATATCTCCATCCAGCCCTTCAGCAGGTTGTTTGATCCTGTCCCATATGTATCGTCATCGCTTGACATCCAACACGCACATGTGTTTGTTGGATGGTATCTATGTATCATATGTTGATATAATACTTGATCATGTACACTTAGGAGTCAGTGTAATGTCAACATACATAATGATGTCAGTGACCTATGTATTGTATAGGTACTTTCTGATTTAGTACACTATACTTATGTATAGGTACTTGCTGATTTAGTACACTATACCAAATTGATTTATCACATAAGATGATCTGTATACCACTAACAGCATGTAGCTAACATGATATATATCAACTTGGTTAGTGTATGTAATTCTGCATATCTCGTTGTGAATGACGAGTTGCTTGGTATATTTCACACATGGCTCTGGTGAGTATTCCTTTCATTGATCAACAGTAGAACAGTATCCCATCCCAAATCCTACGTCAGGGAATACTGAGCTAATTACTGTCTTAAGATCATGATCGGCACCTTATACCAAGTGGGTTCGTTTATAGTTTAGACTTGCACAGCAGGTATGCTATGTGATATTTAATGCAACATCTGATGCACTGTTATATATGACTATGCATGCCAACCGTTATCGTGATCAAGTTGGCTGTATACATGTGTGCATATGTCAATGTATAACATGGTGGAATCATGCTGCACGGTATTGCTGCATGGTATAGTGATGCATGGTATTGCTGCATGATATAGTGATGCATGGTATTGCTGCATACACTTGGTATATACTGAATGGATAGTGTATGCTGCATATTTGTGTGTGTGTGTGTGATATGATGTGCTACACACACAGCATATGGTACACACACATATGATTGCACAGCATCCATATTCATCTGATGTCATATTATGTGTCCGACTGCAAACTTTGTATGTACAATTGCCAGTAACTAAATAAACATCATCTCTGTATGCTATGTGCGAGCATCACAGATATTGAATAACGTGCTGCATATATGAATTATGCACCCTCATCGCGCGTCGTCTGAGCATGATGAATCATAGCAGGTGTGCGTACATCCTGACAAGCTAAATCATCGTATGCGCGTAGACGAGCGATTTTTGCAAACCATTTGCAATAACGAAATTTTTGATGCGTGCACTGCACTGAACAATTAGTGCGGATAGCGAATTATCACTGTCGCTGATGTATGCGCTGCGAATGGTGAACATCTCTGTCGCCGGTATGTGTGGCATATGGTACGAATGCCATCGCGCGTACGGATCATACAAACTGATGACGTTTTGATCATTCGCGCGTCAGTATGTCGCATATCGTGCAACCCTGCGAATGATAACAGCATATGTGTGCGATCTGTATGCGGTAAGCACACCTTGTCGCTGTTATCCTCTGACGGTATTTATGCGAGCGAATACGTTCGCGACGGTAATTCCTCGCGCACTCCGTTCGCTGTTGATTCTGCAGCGAATGTTGTTATGCGATATATGTCGTATATGTGCGATCACTGTCGCTCGTATGTATGCGCGATCCGCGAACCTGTTGCACACACAATATACAATATATCTCTATTGTTGCACTGCACACTTATGTGTCCTCGTTCGTCGTCTGGACGAGTAGAATACCACTGTTAAGGCTCGCTATGCGAGCGATATGTATGGTACGGCTATTATTGAACGACAATATCACGCGCAGAGTATTGTGGGTATGAGTGCAGTCTCTTCTCCAGAAGTGCTGCTCGAGCTCACCAATGCCCCCACGCCTCTCAGGCGTTACCATAATTGGGTTGTGAACCCGAAGGCATTGGGTGAACAACAGTATCGGCTGATCGAATAAGCCATGTGATACCCGCATGGTGTTCAATTCATGCTAGAAGCGAAGACGAGTCTTCTCAGAACACTTCGGTTCTTCAAGACTTGTCTTGCTTCGCCATCTCGATGCCAATACCTGGCCTCTCGATGACAGGTGTCACTCACCTTAAGTGGATGACAGACATTATGATTGTACATGTCACAGTCGACCGTACTGACGACTGTATGTCATTATAACATATGACATGACACGACATGACATGGCATGACATGTATGACATGTACGACAGGTATGATACGTATGACATGTATGACACATATGTCATCGGTCATAACCCTGACAATGCCACTGAAGCAAGTGGCCGGGTTGAGAGTATCTCAGAAGAAGTCCTTTCCAGTCTGACACTACAGTTCCAGCAGATGGATACTCCCTCAGAACACATCGCACAGATGCAGTCACAGACAACACAACTGAAATCACAGAAGAAGCTGCTGTTGTACAAAGGGAAAGTATATGGACAGAGTACTCACATTTTGGTAGATCCAGGAGCTACATCGTCATTTATCGACAGACATTTCGCTTCTCAGCTTGGTATATCACCAACAGACTCATCATCATTCTCAGTGGGATTGGCTGGAGGAAGCCAATTACCCTGTACATCCTATCTTCCCAATGCTACATTCACGCTGGGTAAGTATAAGGATACAAAAGATCTCTATATTATTGACATGAAACCCTTCACAGTCATCCTGGGACAGGATTGGTTGGAAAGAAGGAACCCACACATTGACTTCCAGTCCAAGAATATGACGATCACCCGGAAACACTCATCAGGTTCCAGTGTTCGTACAGTTCTATCCAGAGTTGAACAGACTCCAGATTCAGATGACCTTCCTGAAATGGAATTGGTCAGTGCCACCACTATGAGGAAGCACCTACGACGTATACGATCCAGTG
This sequence comes from Cymbomonas tetramitiformis, assembly GCA_001247695.2. NCBI lineage: Eukaryota > Viridiplantae > Chlorophyta > Pyramimonadophyceae > Pyramimonadales > Pyramimonadaceae > Cymbomonas > Cymbomonas tetramitiformis. The sequence goes on along the minus strand of LGRX02007401.1, from coordinate 42,580 downwards.
GGTCGGCTGAAGAAGCCGTAGCTTATCTCTTTTTTCTCTCAGAGGTCGATGGTGAACTGGTCATGACAGCAACAGACTCAGACACCACTATGGAAGACCCAAAGGTCACAGCAGCACGTGATCTAATCAGAGAAGACTTTTCAGATATTTTCCAGGAGGATCTTCCAGCTGGCCATAGGCCAGAACGGTTTGAAGGTGGATATCATCGCATCAACATTGAACCTGGGCATAAGCCACCATCACAGCCAGTTCGTACTATTCCAGTGCCTATGATGGAGGAGCTCAAACGACAGATCATCAAATATGCCGAGCTGGGTATCCTTCGTCAGGTATATGTCGTTCAGCCACCCCTCCACTCACCCGGCCATGGCTGCTTCTCCATCTTCTAGAGTTTTTCATTGCCTAGCACTTAGCTTTTTCTCTAGATGTCACCCTGCTGAAAAGTGGGCTGCGCCCCTTTGTGGGCGCGCTATAGCAGAGTGTCTATTCTGCGAAAGGCGGATTAACCCGCCGTAACACGTTGTTACGGCGGGTTACCAATACCTAGGCATTTCTACGATATCGCGCGCGTAATTGACTCCGGACAAAAAGTAGGAACAACAGGCGTTTATCAACCCTCAAAATTACCCAAAAAAAGTTGGCAGAACTCCAGACACTTTGGTCTGAGGATTGGTAATCGACTTCGGGCAAAAAGTAGGAACAACAGGCGTTTATCAACCTTCAAAATTACCCCCAAAAAGTTGGCAGAACGCCAGATATTTTGGGCTGAGGATTGGTCTATACCGATAGGGAAGTGCTCTAGATCGAAACTTAAGGTCACCAAACATAAAACTTCCTTCAAATATTGTCACTTATAGTGCCTTGGGACCACCACGTAGCCTACGCGGAGCAACAATAAACGAAGTTAGGGGTTAACCCGCCGTAATTTTCGGGCCAACCCGCCCTAACTTTGAACGCCATTTCAGCCCGGTATACCCATCCAAGTAGCAGAAATTAAAGTTTCCACACACAAAACTGACTACAATCAACATTACCCAGCATGGGTTTTATGCGATATCTCGAATTATGATGGATATTAGAGTGCTCGAATATCGCTCTTAGGTAGTGTTAACCCGCCCAAAAATTAGTGGAATAGACAAGAGGGAGTAGCCCCTGGTGTTTTCACTAGCCTGCTTTGCAGGGTTACCGCACTCTCAGGACTTTGTCCCCTTTGCTAGCGTAAATGTTTTATTATTGTTTTATTATATTTCCTTCGTCCATCATCATCACCATATGGGTGCCCAATCATTTTCGCTCCTAAGCCAGGGGGAAGTGGAGGATGTGCTGTGATTATCGAGCCCTTAATAACATCACCATAAAGGACACGTATCCATTGCCACCTCATGATACCCTTCTTGAACAGCTTAATGGGGCACGATGGTTTAGCAGATTTGATTTCAATCAGTTTTCCCATCAGATACCCATACATCCAGACGACATCCACAAGACAGCAATACGTACTAGATATGGTTCATACGAGTGGACAGTGATGCCCTTCGGGTTAACTAACGCTCCTGCGACCGCTCTACGTGTTGGAAATCGAGCATTCTTTGACTTCATCGATCAGTTCTTGGTCATTTTCATGGATGACACCATAGTGTACAGTCCAGATTTTGACAGCCACGTGAAGCATGTTCGACAGTTCTTACAGCGCTGCAGAGATCATCAGTTCTACATCAGGCCTTCTAAGGTTGAGTTGTTCGTCAGATCCATCGATTTTATCGGACACCATATCTCAGAGGCAGGCCTTTCAATCATCGAAGACAGAATCCGTGCAGTCATGGCTATCCAGCCTCCCGTGTCATATGGTCCAACCAACCGTTGGTAAGCAGCCTCTACGCCGTATGGCTAAAGATGGCAAGTCATCTCTTCGGTCATTCTTGGGCATGGTCGGCCAGTTTAGGAGATTTATACCAAAGTTCTCCAAGATTGCCGAGCCGCTCAATCGTCTCCTTAAGGATAATGCAGAGTTTGTCTGGGAATCTGAGCAGGAGCAGGCATTTGATAATCTCAAAAGTGCCATCTGCCATGCTCCAGTACTACAGCTTCCAGATCAGAAACTGCCATCTATTATGGAGGTCGATGGATCAGGCACACACGTTGGTCAAGTAGTATTGCAGGATCAAGGAAAAAGTATGAAGCCATGTGGCTATCACAGCGTCACTCTTTCTGATACACAGAGACGCTGGCCTATTCCTGAGATCGAACTATTTGCCATTGTGGAGGGCTTCCGATTCTTTCGCCGCATCTTGCTTGGAGCTCCAGAGACTATTGTTCGCTCAGATCATCAGCCACTGGTTTATTTCCAGTCCGAATCCACACTAAGCCCAAAACAGGCGAGGTGGTTGGATGAGCTCTCCGAGTACAACTTTCGAATAGAGCACATTTCTGGCGAGAAGAATAAGGTTGCAGATGCACTTACCCGTATTTCTACACTCTTTGAACTCACTGATTGTCTGCAACATATAGACGTCGACGAATCACATTCAACAGACATTCCGTCTACAGATTCTACATGCATTGCTCTTATATCTGCATCATCAGGTCATCAGCTTCACGACATTATTATATCTCAGTATGATCGTGACACATTTGCACAGACTATATTATCTAAGCTGGCATCATCGACATCATCACAGTCAGTCAGCAATTTCGAGCTCATTCAGGGATTGATCTATCGCAAGACCATTTTTGGCAGACAGCTTTACATTCCACCTACTGCCAAAGTTCCTACAGATGACGGTGAGATCACACAGCTTCGCCACATTCTACTTCATGAGTGCCACTCAGCCACTATTTCTGGTCATGTAGGCAAAAATTGCATGCTTCATTTATTGCGTAGCCGATATTTCTGGCCAGGAATGACGAAGGCAGCCATTCAGTACATTCGGGAGTGCCCCGTATGCCAACGTCAGAAAACGAGGAGACACAAACCTTATGGTCAGTCACATATACGATATTGTGTGCCTAAGACAAAATGGCTTGATGTATCTCTTGACTGGATTACTGACCTGCCTATCACCACTAATGGGCACGACAGTATTTTCGTGGTAATGTGCCAATTCTCTCATCGTTGTCATCTCATTCCCTTCAACATGACCTGGACTGCTCAGCATACTGCTTCAATATATATGCAGCATATCTTCAAGCTCCATGGTCTTCCGAGGAACATCATCTCAGATCGAGACCCCAGATTTACTTCTTCATTCTGGCAAACACTGTGGAAATCTACTGGTACGAGATTGTCTATGACGTCTTCACACCATCCACAGTCGAATGCAAGCAATGAGAGAAGCCATGCCTTCATTGAGGACATCCTCAGGTATTTTTCATTTTGTTTGATGCATGATTCACCATCCTCTGGTTTATAACTGATTAGATAGTATTTTTCTCCTCAGGTGTTGTTGCAATGATACTTCAGCCAATTCGTGGGAGGACAAGTTGCCTCTGGTGGAGTTTGCAATTAACAACACGGTTTCTGCTACGACTGGTTACACACCATTTTATCTCGACTCGATGGCGCAGCCACTTTCGCCTCATGATCTGGCAATCACTATTCCGCCAGAAGCTCCTGTTCCAATACAGAATGCTATTCGAGATCATTTTGACCAGTACTCGGCTGTACATGCCAACGCGGTAGATAACATTTCCCGAGCAGCAGAGATCAACCGAGCCAGATTCAATAAGACTCACATGCCCCGACAATTTGCAGTAGGGCAGAAAGTTCTTCTACGGACTGAGTTTATTCAATGGACTGGTTTGACAGAGGCAGGCAGACACTTTAAGCAGCCATACATTGGGCCGTTTATCATATCTAAAGTGCTCAGCCATGGACGTGCTTATGAGTTAGATTTCGGGGATCTCGACATTCGTATCCATCCGGTTCAGCCTGTATCCAGAATAGAGCTGTACAATGACTCAATCCAAGCACCTTTGCCTCTGCCACAGATGATCACCGAAGAAGGGCAACCACTGTTTGAGATATCACACATACTCTCAGATAAGATCATTAGAGGTGTTAAGTACTATTTAGTGCGATATGCAGGCTACGGCCCTGAGCATGACACCTGGGTCAAAGCCACAGAGCTGACCAATGCAGCAGACATGATAGCTGCCTATGAAGGCTAACATTATATTAAGCCTATTACCCTTACTTCTTATATTATATACTAATACATGTCGATCATCTATATACCTTGCTCTTAATGTTCTGTCATTATGTTGCATAAGAAGCAGGAAATTGATCCTTCCTTGCTAAGGTGTAGTGAGCCTTGTACAAAATCATACCCTTGCACAGATACGCATACATGCGGGTACCATATCTGTGGATAAATAAAAACTGCTATGCTACCTTTGCCAGACCGTGGTTTGTCATTCGGATCTTATGGCCAGTAATCCGCAGCTACCGGATACTGAGGTGGACGGAGTTGTGATCCTGAGTTATATTGACACACATAACTAAAACGAATTTCACATTAGTACGTTGTCGAATCCACTCTATGAAATGTTCGTCAAAGCGCGCGTACCGAACCGAAAAATAAAAAGGAGCACTGGGGCAGATCGGGTGAAGGATTTAAAGTGGACTCATAGAGACCCTCCAATATCTCGTTAAGCAGGGCCCACTCCGTTTGCATTAAACCAAGCCCCAAAATCGGGCTCTCCATAGTATTTCTGTGAACTTCGGGGGAGTAAGCTCTCTGAAGGGAGGAAGAGGTGGATGCATTATATAAAGCCGTAAAAACATATTCGTTTTTAATTCGTCACTCTGAAATACGATACGAACGGCAGCGCAATATCTATCCGTAACGTAAACCTCGGAAGATACCTTGAAACGTCACTCTGAAATACGATACGCAATTCATGGGGGCTACATCCTAAGAACTGTAAGGCTAAATGCCTAAGGTGAGGGTTTAAAGTGGACTCAGTTCCCCCCAATATCCTAAAAACACCTTGAGGGACGCCTCATCGGTGTAAGAAGACTGGTACCAGCTCAACAACAAAGACATCAAAGACATATACAAAGGTATGCACCCTATATTGTGAGGTCACAACTCTTCTAAGAGGGGAGATCTGTCAGGGATATGACCGATGACATATGTGTCATATATGTCATACGTGTCATACCATGTCATGGCATGTCATACCATGTCATGTCATGTCATGTCATATGTTATAATGACATACAGTCGTCGAGTATCGTCAGTACGGTCGACTATGACATGTACAGTCATAATATCTGTCATCCACTCACCATGAGTGACATCTGTCATCGAGAGGCTGAGTACAACATCTCGATGATGAAGCAAGACAAGTTCTTGAAGAACAAACTGTTCTGAGAGGACGCGTCTTCGCTTCAAGCATGAATTGAACACCATGCGGGTATCAACAGGCTAATTCGACCAGCCGATACTGTTAGTTCACCCAATGTTCTCGGGTTCACAACCCGATAGTGGTAACGCTTATGAAGCGTGAGGACATTGAGGTATATGAGGAGCATTGAGCTCAAGCAGATGATTCTGGACACCAGAGACTGCACTCATACCCACTAAATACTTGTTGCGAGTTGCTACAGTTCAATACCAGCCGCATAGTCTGAAAGGTTGAATATCAACCTTGACATCCTGCGACTTTTTGGGCGCCCCACTTCATCGATGTAGTATCCATGAGGTGGTCGAAAGGCGAACTGGACACTCGCGGCTGATTGGGTCGCAGGTGACACCGCTATAGTGTCAGTAGTCTACTCGACTACTTGAGCTGCTTGAGACCTTGAGAATCCCTACCCAGTGAACGTCTAAGCTTATCGTTGACATCGACGTTTTCGTCGCCTTATGGGAGCACATGGACCACCTCGCGCACTGCCTTATATTCTATGGAACCGAGGTGACATGCACGGTTGCGCACTTATGCGCAGCCGACAGGTTCGAGGCGTCTTGGCAATACCACGCCCCCTTTATTTATGAGCGACACTATACTAAAGGAAGTGACACTCAAATCTGGTCAGGGCGCCAAATCCAGCATCTGAGGATCTATGGGGTCCGACTTGATATTTATTGCGCATACTTTGACCTCTTGGCTCTTGCATATGAATACACCTCGAACTTTTTAGAATCCACCTCTGAGTAGCGCGCAATTCCGGCTCCGGCATGGCCGCACGCAAAATCTTGCTGCAGATGCAAATTCGAGCATTCGAGGTTTTGATTTAAGATCAGCATTTTCTGCTCAAATTTATGAGGTTCGTATACCAAAATATGCCTCCCCTTGAGCCCAACTTAAGGTAAGGCATATGTACAAAAAATACTAGCAGACATCTTGGAAGAGACCTTACATGTCTGGGTAAAATTCTCAAGTCATTTCACCGTTATAAGCAATATTCATGCTTACGTTTGGGAACACGGTATCAAAGATGTCCAGTATTTTAATTTCACTTGTTCTACAGATCAATTTACGGGCAGGAGCTAAAGGCATTCAACTGATACTAAGGAAGCCTCATATATACATTAAAGCATTTGCATGACTTTTGATGTAAACAGCATACAATCAATTTAAGGGTCATAGCCGTCACCCTGCGGAAGCACAACATGCATAATTGTTTTCTGCATTTTCCTAAATAAAACAAAAATAATATGAGTCTCGAAAGTACTTCACGAAAGCTATATATACATTGTGTTATGGAAAACTCAAGCTACTCAACTTTGAAGTTATGTTACTATTTTGTCATACAAGCGTTCTGACCAGCTGTGACACAAAACTTTCAACCACACTTTTGGAAAGTTGGGAGGTAAATGGATATCACCAAGCATGAGTGAATGTCTGACGACATCAACCGCTAACGTAACAACAATGTAAGCATAGCCCACTCGCCCACGGCGATCCTCACCGGCAAGCTCGCTGCCAGACTCCAGTATGCAAGCTATTTGAGTAGGTTGGACTTAGAGTTCTTTGCTGTTGCTGGGATAAGAACTCATAATATGACAGTTCACCGTGTTTATTCTCAGTTGGCTCAAATATGGCAGAGAGTATTGGAGTATTGGGCTCATCGTTTGAATAAGGACGCATAAACTGGGTCTCAAAATCTGCTCAGAAGGATCTTCACTGCGCTACGAGCCAGCAACCTGAAACCAGAGATCGATTTCAAGAGCACATTTCTGTTTCTCAGACTAAAGCAAAGATACAGAACTCTACGCGGAACAAATGTTGCTATTCTCACTCCATAGGAGCAGGTACACTGGCAGAAAAATAAGATCTTTGCCGCAAGCTACAAACTTAAAATTTCCAGTGAGAGTGTGACAGTTTCTTCTTTAAAAATATGAAGCTTGACAGAGATAACAGCTGCAGAGGACAAAAATAAGTAATAAGGTACTTGAGCTTCAACTTACGGATAGAATTCAGGGGTGTAATCCCGCACTTGAACAAGAAGAAAGCATTGCTTAAAGAAAATAAAAAAACGCACCGTCCCTAGGTCTCTTGCAGTCCTCCACCCGGCCCCGGATAACGTTGCGCAGGATCTTCAGGATTTCTGTTTGGCTGGGATGACAATGAAGAGGGCACAGTATCCGAGCCAGAGCCGGGACCAGACAAGAGTGAGCTGCCAGCCTGTGCAGTAGTGTTGTTGCTGCCTTCTGTAATATCGGTCGAAGACGGAGTATCCGACAAATTCAAATCCATACCACTGGGATCAGTAGACATGCTCTGCTGCATTCGCTTCAGGTATAGACGGTACTTTTGTAGGTGGCTGGCAACATTCTCTCGAGTTAGCCCTTCCACATTCATCAACTGCTCTCGTCCGCGCAACACAAACCACACCCATTTTCTTTCTCAGCATCCAATAACGAAGGAACGGCTGCCAAGTTAAAGAGAGAAAGAGACAGCTTGTCTGCCAGACTTACGTGGTTCCTCCCGTGACTTAACCAAGAAGGTTTGAAGCCTTTTGGATAAGTTCCAAGTGGAGCCCTCGGAAGCGAAACTGAAGAAACAAAGTTGTGAAACTAGTGCTGTATGTAAAGGAAAGCCATAAACTGACCGCTGAAGACCCGTGACTTATTAAACAAAAGGGTATGAAGCGTTTCGGCTAAGTTCAAAGTGGTGTCCTCAGAAGCGAACGTGAAGGAACAAAGTTGCGGAACTAGTGCTACTTACAAAAGAGAGCCATAAACTAACAGCCGAAGACAGGCATAGTACGAAAGCATATCACGGCAGGGGCAAGAAATATTCAGCCAGGAACGAAGATCCCCAAAACGGCACACAACAGCAGTTCGAGAGCAGCGCGAGTCACCCTGTAACAATCGAGAGCAGCGCGAGTCACCCTTCAACAAACAGCGAGTTCCCACTTTTCACAGATATTGTCACACACACACACACACACACACACACACATCTCACTTTGAAAAGATGACGTTGGCACGGTGGCAAAGAGCACAAGTTAAGCATAAGAATAGAGGAAAACATAGACAGGGCAGCAGTCTAACGTAAACGAGCGTCCCGGGAGGAAAACTAGGCTGCTCGGTATTTCTAGCTCTCAACGAAAAAGTCATGCTTAACGCGATAAGCAAGTTCTCATCACACAAAAGCTTTTGCGTGAAGTTTTGGACACTTGTTGGCACGGACCTGCATTATAGTCTTTGGTACAGAGTTCTTGATACCCAGGTGGCTTACGGCATTAACAAACCGTCTGTGAAGGTCAGGCGTCCAGACCAGTCGTGGTCGTTTGACGGCTTTAGCACCAACTCCCTCCTCTTCCGAGCTGAACGACTGTACGTCGTCCTGAACGCGTTTTTTCCCTTTCAGAGGGTCGTCGTGCGGATGCTGTTCCTGCATATAACCAGGACGCGCGGCGTGCCCGTGGTGAGGTGGCGGAGGATGGTGCCCAGAGGTGAGTCGGGGGTGGCCGGAGTTAACGGGGTGGCCAGGCTGTCTGGCGCTGTGTCCTGGGTGGTGAGGGTACGGGTCACCCCTGTCTGGAGGAACGCCTGGAAAACCATGAGGGGGCATTTGCTGGTGATTTTGAGGCATATGTTGGGCGTGCTGGGTATGATGACCGTGTCCGAGCAGAGCGTCTCTCTCGTTTGGAAGAGGAAGGGAGTGATAGGGATACGAATTGTGGTGCTGCTGGTGCTGAGGTATTGTCGGAGGCATTGCAGGTGGGTACTTCATGGATCTCGGTTGATTATCATACTGAGAATACGCTAGAAGATGAATACGGTCTATATTATTGAGGTTCATTGGAGGTTGCTGGTAGAGATGGTGCTGGTGATGTGCCGCAGACGGAGGATACATTGAGTCACGGGAGCCTGGAGCGTGCATGCTAGGTTCCGTTATTCCAAAAGCATCAGCGAGAACTGGAGTTATCAACGGCTGATCCACTGGCGTCAACTCATCCTGCACTGGCAGTCCTCGTTCCCAGCTCTTGCAGTTCCCCCCTCTAACTCCCCGAGGATCCCAGTTGGGGTTATCAAGAAAGCTGGACATCGCGTAACTAAATCTTTCACTTAAACTGAAGAAAATTCCCTACAGTTCTAGCAGTTCGCTGGAGAAGCGGCAACGCTCAAATAGTTATCAGCAACCCGAGAGAGCGCGAGGGACGGAGAGTCAACGACACATCTTCACGCTGAGGGACCATAAGTATGCTCGCCGGACATTAAAACCTCTCGAACATTCGACAATAGAATGCTGCAACTACGTCATACAACCATCTCACAATAGCCAAAACAAAGAGGGAGCGTCCACTCAATTTACAGCTGTGTGTGCAGCTTGTGATTTCAACGTTCCGCTGTGCTCACTCAATTACAATATCTCGAGATACTGTTGGCCGGTCTCACGGTCTTCTCCAGATCACCAGGCGTAGATCAACACGCGCGGATCACCACGCGCAGATCAACCACGCGCAGAAACGTATCATCACAATCGGAGTTTTTTTAAAAGCACTGGGAACGTGGGAAGCCAACTTACACTGTCATCGGCCGTCAGATACCGCATCGCCGTTAGACACGAACACACACGATACTCAAGTGAGAATCGTCGGGTTTTATTTGCATCGCACTGTCCAACCATGAGCTATTGTGTTTGTTCGCTGTCAGGTCATTGGGTCAAGTCTTTACATCGTAGGGGGACGGATTGCGATAATTTTCTTTTAAAATAAAATATTAAACTACTAAATTAAGAAATATGGCCAGCAGAACGTACACATGCACAGCGATATATGCATACATAGAACAATTTGAATAATGAACCATGACATCCGTTACAGCTGGCTCAAATTCCAGCATAGTTTCAAATAGTCGCCAATTAATAAGCCGCCATAAACTTTTTTCGTGAGTTTAAAAAATATTCGAAACCGACATGACGGTTGAAACATACTTCATAATATACGGCGCGGACAACGCAGCAAATATCAAATCTAGGTGAATCTCTAGAATCGAATGTGGTGAGCACCATTTATCCACGCTCTACAGTGATGAATCAGATTGTGCTGATGGAGCGGGTTGTGAGTGGACAAGGCTCGAAGATAGATTGGACAGAGGAAAAAAGACTCCTGGACAAGCGGAGAAAAAGCCCGATTAAAATTCTCCTAGACAATTCCTGGCTGGAAACTGTTTAGACATATTTGAAAGGTTTTGGTGGCTGCCACATCGACTAAAAACGATTTTTTCAGATTTGAATCTGATTCTGCTGCCTTGCTTTTCGCGGCCAAATATTGTCGAATAAGAATATGCCTTGACTTGTCAGAGACCCCAAGATCCCCAGATAAGGTCTGCTACGAGGTCTCAGACGACGAGGGGAGAGTATTTCGAGGTCAGAATCTGTCAGAATCTGTCCCGTGTAGCGTGTTCACATCGAACGCACACCTCTCTCCAAAGCGAAAAGGCAGAAATCACAATGATAATAATTTATAAAGCAGCTTGAAATTAAAAAAACAAAGAATGTCTGTATAATAATCATTAGTTATGTTGTATAAATTAAAAATTATGTAAATGATGTCCGTATTTTTAATTATTGCCTAAAAAATATTACGGTGGGTATACCCACCGTCCGACCACCGTCCGAATAGAAAAGTATTTTTCAAAATACGGAGTGAAAACCGCAATACCCCCCCCCACTTCCGACTTGGTCGCGTTCGGAAAGTGGGGGGTGGGGGGGACTTGGGACTTGTCCGCGCCTAGGTGGGTGGGGGTGGGGGGACTTGGGACTTGTCGACGCGGTAGACGGGAAACATGGCTTAAGTATTTTAGGTATGGGGAAGCCGTTGACTTGGCCAGGTGCCGGGGGGTAGGGGGACTTGGGACTTGTCGGCGCGGCGAAACGAGTGGGGGTGGGGGGACTTGGGGCTCGAGGGCGGGAAGGGTGGGGGTGGGGGGGACTTGGGACTTGATTTTAAAATCCTCGATTTAGGTTTTCACTACGTATTTTGAAAAATACTTTTCTATAACGCGAAACTTTGCACGTTCGTACCCGCGACCGCGCAAGTAGGTTGCGGGGGTCAAACATGTGGATTTTTTTATGTCCCAAGAGATTGATTAAAGGCTGGAAATTGTTATTTAAACGACTCCGATAAGTTTTGACCCGCACATGCCACACCCTTGAAGTTGGAGAAATTACGGTGGGTAGGAAAAGTCCCTTACGCGGTGGGTATACACAATTAAGGTTATTTGTAGACTTCTGGAGCTTGGTATAATATCGAGATACTTATTTTGTTCGTTATGTACTTTGATTTTGGTATATAATCGCGTGTACCTTAGGGTACATATGAGCTGCCACCTCGCGGATCGTGTCAAGGATATGACCGATGACATATGTGTCATACATGGCATACATGTCATACATTGCTGAAATCTGTATAGGCAGCCCTGACTGGGAGTCCCGGTGCAGGCCCCTATGACAGACTCCTACGCCAACACCGGACTGTTGACTGATCTATAGGTTCGTGTTGTGACACACGCTGTGTCACAGGTAGGCTAGACTCCGAAACCGTCCGAGACCGTTCCGGGTATATCTAGCTTAGGGTTTATTTATCTTATGAGTTTATCCACACAGTTCGGGAGTTTCTGATATCTAGTGAACTAGGATATACCCGTATACATGTCATGTCATGTCATATCATGTCATGTCATGTCATGTGTCATAATGCCATACGGTCGTCAAGTATTGTCAGGATGGTCGACTATGACATGCGGTGCAGTCAGAATGCTTGTCATCCGCCACCTAAGGTGAGTGACATCTATCATCGAGAGGCCAAGTATATGGCATCGAGATGGCGAAGCAAGATACGTCTTTAAAAGAACGAATTGAATCGTTATGTCAAGACGCATCTTCGCTTCTAGCATGCACTGAACAGCATGCGAGCATCAATGGCTATATCGTCTAACCGATGCGTCAAGTTCACCTAGTGCTCTCGGGTTCACAACCCGATGGTGGTAACGCGTGCGACGCGTGCGAGAGCACTAGAGTATATGAGGAGCATTGGGCTCAAGCACGCACTATTGTTCCCAAGGCTACTGCACTCATACACCCACCAAATACTTGCAACTTGCACGCAACTGTTACCGTTCCATAACAGTCGTGCCGTGACAGTGGTATTCGATTCGCTCAGGCGAGAACGAGAACATACTCGAGTGTAAGCAGCGAAAGCGTGTTGTGTATATTGTGTATACGGAGATAGTGTATACAGGCGTAACGAAGTTCGCATATATCGCATAACAGCAATCGCATCAACGACAATAATTGCCAACATATCATTGCAGCAGCGGATTATAAAGCGCGCAGCAAAATAGCGAACATCGGGCGCTTGATTGAATATACGCAACATATCAGCGAACGACCAAGACGACGAGGTGTGCTCATACACATATCGCACACTTGTCCTGTTGATGAATTGTACAGACGCTCAGAGAGCGCATCATTTTACAATATGCAGGAACAAGGCGCGCATACAAAAATGAGCATCATCAATACTCGTCATTCGCAACGAGAATATGGACGCGCAAGATACAGTATATGCGCACACATAAATGAAGCGCGCAGTCGTACTGTACGACTGTGTACGATACCGAACATCGGCATCGCGCTAACATCAAAACTGTCGACACATTATTCATAGTGTGATTTTACAGATGATTATGGACAAATGGCATCATCGGATTACAGCGCACATTATGTATTTTCAAATGGCGCGCGTGATTTACAGTGATGATCGTACCGTACTGGGCGCTTTCATGATTGGCATGTGCACACTAAATGACGCATTATGCAAGTGTATACATGATTACACATCATTGTATTAGAAAGTGATAGTCATATAATGCATGTACATATCCAGCCTGGTCACGATAACGGCTTGGCATGCATATATCCAGCCTGATCACGATAACGGCTTGGCATCATGGCTATACATGCATACGACTTACTGCGACATATTGCAACTTACATGTATAACATGCTAGAGCTTGCGAGTCCAGTGTTATAAATATATTGAACATCCAAACATGCATAAGATGCCAATCTTGATTGTTAGACAGGAATTAGCTCAGCTGTCCTATATCACAGGATTTAGGTATGGGCAGTTGTTCTCCTGTTAATCATAGACTGGACACACATCGGAGCTGTTTGTGAAAATCAACCATAATACTCATCATCCATAATGATGAGATACAAGATTACAAAATACTGAAATATTTGATATATATCATGCTTGTTACATGGTGTTCAGTGGTATACAGACACACATGCATGATTAAGTTAACCTAACTTAACTCATTTCAATTTATTTCAGATGTGTGCACTCAATCAGTAAGTACACACGCACACAACAAGTATACTCATTCCAGATGTGTGCACTCAATCAGCAAGTACACACACACACACATACACACACATACACACACAGAGCAAAGATATATGTATGTGGATATGTGTGAACCAACAGTGAGTGTAACATACACACACACACACAGTAAGTATACATAAATATACTCACCACAATACGCATTTCAGTACTCACCACGATACTTATCTCAGTACTCACCACAATACATATCTCAGTACTCACCACAGTACTTATCTCGGTACTTATTTCAGATATATATATTGACATTACACTCAATCAGTAAGTGTAAATGATCAATGTAAGTGTGCAGACAATATATGTGCTAGGGTAAGTCACGAGACAGTATGATGGCGCATCAGAGCTACGAGTGACGGGTACGATGACAGTCATCAGTGACAGGCATTTATGTGACCAGATGACAAGGGGGTCTGACAGAAATGACTGACAGAAATACCTGACCCGAAAGTGAGTTTTGGTGGGAAAACCAGCAGTCAGAGAAATTGGAGGGAAAGCTGGTATGGCCTCCAATATTGCCAAGTCAGCACAGTTATAATTATTCAGAGTGATATGGAGTGGCTCGGAATATAGTGATGATATAACTGGGCTAGTCGGCAGATTCTATGATGTGACAGATCGAGTTCTCATGAAGTATGATGGGACCTGACAGGAGTCGACATCGAGTTATGTTCGAAAGTTCGAGATCGGAAACCATGGCATAAAGCAGCCGAGCAGGCTGAATGAAACAGTTTTGAATTTGTTACTGTGAACAGCCACACCTGGCTGTTGTAACTCCGACATTTAAGAAAGATCCGATTCACATATATGTATCATGCTTACAGCCATACATATCTCTTGCAGGCTTGAACTAGGTTCCCTGTATTGTTAAGTAGACTTAGAAGCTCTTAGAGAGCACCCCCGAACAACTGGTATCAGCGTGGTTGCGTTAGACGCGACCTGTTTGTGCCGACTGAAACTTCGGGTGTACAATTATCGGCACACGACTTCTCCGCGAGGCCTTTCCGCGGGTTCCCACGGGAATTCTGAAGACAACGACGTAAAACACGCTTAATTGCGTCTGCCTTTCGTCAGGGCTGCGAATTTCGACGGAAAATATATCATATACTGTTCCTGAATGCATATACCACACGTTCAAGTGTGATGTAATTCGTCTTTGCAGGTGCCTTTCCGCGGGATCTGCCTTTTGTTCAACCGAAATCGGCGTCAATCGGCAAAAATTTATCGCCCGTACTGTGTGAGTTCACTGCCGTTTACGTGCGTTCACTCACAGCGCAATCATGGACTTTCAGCATGGAATTCCGCCGCACACGGCTGTAGCGGCTTCCACGGGGCAATCGCAGTTTCTTTCGGCGGCGAATTACTCTGAATCGCTCGACCCCAGAAATGTTTCACACGCCTTTCCGCAATCGGCTGCGCACACGCAACCTGGACTCTCGTACGTTGGCTCAACGCAGCAGCTTGATGTGAATTCTGCGTACGGATTTTTGCACGAACTGCCGCAGCGTAATTTTATGACGGCGCCGCCGCAATTTCAGCGGAATTCGTACGATTTTTCCGGCCCCCACAGTGGGTACGACGAGCGCAGCTCCAACGGCAGCCCAATTATGACAACGCCAGCCGGTCAATTTTGGCAGCCGCAGCCCCGTGAGGATTTAGCTCACCAGAGGAATTTTCAACAGCAAATTTTTCTGCAACAACAGCAGTACGGTCAGCAGCACCAACTGCCGCCACGTGCCTTGTGGCCACACAACACTCCGTTGCCAGCGGCTGCGTACGGCGTACCAATGGGGTACCCTTCTCCGGGTATGCTGTCTCCCCCGGTGCCGAATTTGCCAGTGCCTGAACTTTCACCGTACCCCACGGCGTCCGTGGCACCGAATTGGGCCCTGTCCTATCCTGTTCCAGTGACGGAAGCAGCTGTGCAGCAGCCACCTGCTGTGACACCTTTAGTGCACGTTGCCAGCGCAGGAATTACCCCCTCGGCAGGGGGGGGGAAGTTGTGCAAGTACCAGTGAGCCCAGTACCACTGAGTACTTTGCCCAGTGAGCCAGTAGGGGTTATTCCGGCACTGGAGACCCCTGTTCATACCCCTGTTTTCACTCCGATTGCCACTAATAAGCTGCAGGACTTAGAACGGATGAACATGGCAGCACTGGCAGCTCAATCCGTTTCTGCGACCTCCTGCCCGAAAGCGGGGAATCGGGCCTCCATATCGACCCTTTCCGCCGGAGGCTCTGGCAAAATTCCAACGTCATCGGTGACTGGAGGTGCCACTGTTGTCACTTGCCCAATGGTGGGGGATAGGGTCCCCACGTCGACCCTTTCCGCCGGAGGCTCTGGCCAAATTTCAACGTCATCGGTGTCTGGAAGTGCCACTGTTGTTACTTGCCCAATGGTGGGGGATAGGGTCCCCACGTCGACCCTTTCCGCCGGAGGCTCTGGCCAAATTTCAACGTCATCGGTGTCTGGAGATACGGCTATTACAACGTCATCGGTGTCTGGAGATACGGCTGTTATAACGTCATCGGTGTCTGGAGATACGGCTGTCGCAACGTCATCGGTGTCTGGAGATATGGTCGTTACAACGTCATCGGTGTCTGAAGGTACGGCTGTTACAACGCCATCGGTGTCTGGAGTTACGGCTGTTACCGACACACGAACTGGCTCGACGACGACGCTGGAAGGACTGGCTGTAACCAGCGAGGGGCGCGCTGAACGAACCAGGAAGAGACCAGAACGTACTGAGCTTCTGATCCAGCGCAGCAGAGCCGCTGTCAGCCAGACTGCGACTGGTCAAGCGTCCTCTAGCTCGACTGTCTCGGCATCCTCACCTTCAATGCCGGGACAGTCAGCAAACGCTGCTTTAGCAGCCAAGGCAGGTGTGACCCCAGTCGCCCAAGCAGGCGCAGTTCCAGCGATTCGCGATCAGAATCCCTCACCTGTCCTGAGCGCCGGAGGCTCTGGCGAGAACCTGACTCAGCCAGCATCAGCCTTGCAACACGCGGACTTTGTATTGCCTGACCCCTGTGTCTCTGCAGAGGACTTTCCAGCACTACCCCTTCCAGCGACACCGCGCCCAGCGATGGAAGCCAGAGGGGAATTGGCCAGCCGGGAATTGGTGGCTGCCCTGGAGAGAGTCGGACCGCAGCTGAAGGAAGGAGCACGGTCTGTCAGAGCTTTGAGAGAATCAGCCCGCCTCCAAGCATCAGAGCTTCCAGCTCAGCCAGCTCGGCAGGCTCAGCCAGTTGGGCAACCCTCAGTTCCTCAGGGGGACAGGCAGAGATCGCCAGACCGAAGGAAGGATTTCCGGTCGCCAGAGCAAATAGCTCTGGACCGTGCGTACAGCAAGTGCGGGAAGGACCAGAAGGTCCGGGTGATCAGATGGATAGAGGGAACCAGCACTGCGTGGAGCGACCACAGTGGGGACAGCGCGGAATCGCAGGCTTCAGCCCCCGTGAGGTTGCAGATAGTTGCACTGTCAGCTGAGGAAAAGAAGACTCTCACGCAATGGTTCTATAATGAACCACGCACCCGGAGCGGGAAGATCATTTGGCATCCGGCCTCCCCGCAGGAGTTGGCTGTGCTACAGGCCGGAGTGACAGAAAGGGAATACAGGCGTGCCCTTAAACACGGGACTCTGCTACACCAGGAAGGGCTGCCAAGGAAACTCTTTGCAGGAGTGAACTTTGGCAGAGCACGTGTTAAGGAAAGAGGAGCGACCCCCACCCGCAACACCTTCTCATGGCTACTGCCCGGTGGTATGGTACTGTCACAAGTACCAAAATGTATGCTTTATTATGGGCACTAGATGGGGTGTATGAGTCCCATGAAGGTTTTGAAAAATCATTTAGAACCCTTTTGAATTGTTATTGATGCTGAAATGTACTCTCGTGAACTTTAGGTATGTGTATGTGCGGTGTGCTTTTGGGGGGTGTAACGCCATAAAATTAATTAAATTTTCTGGTACTGTCACAAGTACCAAGCGCGCGGTGACTTAAAAGGGCACGCTATGTGGCCACGAGGTGGCATGCATGATGTCAAATTTCATTATTGGGATGTATCCTAAGTGGTCGTCATGCGTTGTGCCATTTGAACGTCTTTAACGCCAGTATTGGGATTCGATAACACCCAAGGGTGTGATAAAATGGCCTCTCAGCATTTTTTGTAGTAATATCGGGAGCGGTTTCGTACTTAAGTTCCATGTGTAGAGTCCAAGTACGGCAACTTCTCATGCATGTAAAGGTCTTGAAAAATCGATATATGGGTTTACTTTTGATGTCATAAACGCTGGTGAGGCGATCCGACGTTATAATATACTTATTTCGTAGCTTTAGTGCCACGACTAGGCTCCAAAATCGACGATAGCCCTCATACTTAAGGAATCTTGAGTTGGACCATTTGGTGGAGATGGGATGTTTAGCATGTCGCAGTTTCAGCGACGGGCAGTATGCCAACTGCCCCATGCTCACATCCATCATTGGCCATGTTATACAGCTTCAATTTGAGCCATCGCTGGGTTGAATAGAATCCCAAGTCTGTTCAAAAAGAAATCCGAAAGTAGCGCCATGATTTCGAAGACAAGTGAGACACCATTGTGTAACACAAAACTCCACCTTGTTGGCAATATGCATCCACTGGGAGGGCTACACGTAACCTATGGACCAATGGGGCATAATACAACTCAGTTTGGGTCGTTAAGGTAATGGTATATCATGGATATCACCATCAGGATGGAGGAGGACATCAAAAAAAATTCTAGCGTTTTGGTACTTGTGATAGTACCAGATTCGATTCTGGTACTATGACTAGTACCACTGGGCAGTAGCCACTCAGCACTCTCGGAACGCTTCACAGCACTCTCAGCGGCTCCAGCAGAGGCCCAGAGGCAACCATCCGTGCCGCAGTGGGAGGAAATACCCAGATGCGGATTGGCATATCCCCCTGGCTTCTCACCAATTCCTCGTTTCCCTCCCAGCAGCGACAGCAGTGGGCCCAGTGACTCCAGCGATTCTACAGTTTCCCCGGAGCGAGGCAGCCGCGGCAGCAGCAGGCGTAGAGGCAGAGGTAGCAGCAGCGGCAGCAGCAGGCGGCAACGGAGGCGGAAGAAGCGGTTAGCCAAGAAGAGGGCAGTCAAGGCAGCAAAAGGGAAGGCTGTAGATGAGGAGCCTGCCTCTCGAGTATCAGCTCTGGAGCCTGAGCTGACAGAAGGGATGGCTGTCAGAACTTTGTTCAAAGACAAGGCTCTGCGGGACCAGGCTTTTGAGTGCCTCCCAGAAGAGCGCCAGAAGGCCGTCGCTCTGGCAGCAGCTCGAGGTGAAGTGGTGAGTTGGGAAGAGGAGGGCTGGGAAGCTTTGATAGCAACCCAGAGGGAGGTTCTGAAGGGAAAGGAGGCCATCTGTGCAGTAGTCCCTTCACCCGAAGAGTCGGAGTGGGTCTGGTATGACTGGACTAAGGCTCGGCATCCCTCACTGAGTCCCGACGAGGCGTGGCGTTTAGCCATAACCACCCGATCTGAGTCCGGAGGATCCCCGTCCAAGTCTGGCAATGATGAAGCATCAGGCTCAGCGTCATCGGCTAAGGCAGCCCCACCAAGCCACGAAGCCCTGGAAGAGTGGAGAGACCCACTGGTACCCATCACTGTAGAACAGGGTATCAGGGACTACGTGAGGCGCCACGATGCTGATGCTCAGACAGCCGTGGCCATAGCCAAACAGTACTCCACTCTAGCGATTAGCTATGGGCACGCTCAGAACCACAGAGCTCGGGAGTCACTGATCAGCCCGGTGATGCAGCTGGTAGGACCCAGACGGGATCAGGCTGTTCAGAGCGGCACGGATTGCAGCAGATGCGGTAGACTGTTGTTGTCACCAGCTGGAGGGGTTAAGGTCGCCTCTGGGTTAGTATGGGACGTCATGCTGGGACCCAACAGAACGTGTGAGCAAGTTCCACTCTGTCAGAATTGTACTCAGCCGCCCTGGTCTGGTGCATTGGCCCAACTGCCCAACATCCCAACTCCCAGTGTCACTTTACCACAGTCACAACCCCCTCGACAGTCCCAGCCTCCACCTCCACCAGAGGAACCTGAAGAAGAACCTCCGAACTGCCCACCGCCCCGAAGACTAGTCGAGCAGGAGCAGACAGAGAGGGATCAACAGCGGGCAGACTATACCAAGCTGAAGGAGTTGGAAGCTGAGGACAGATTGTTGCTTTCTCTACGGAAACTACGGGACCGCATCACCACGTACACATGCCCTACGGATAGCCCCAGCGGGGACAGACCATCTGGACATCTGTTAGCTCCCCTGAAGAAGTTCATGAGAGAACTGCAAGATCACTTCAAGGAGGCACTGGTGAAGAGGGCGTTGACGAAGAAGAAGTCCTGCGACGATGGAGATCAGGAAGGGGCCACCATCACCACCGTGCCAGAAGAACTACGACTGATCATCAGGGACCGGGTGGAGGGGTCAGCGCAAGGAGTTCTAACTCAGAAAGTGTTGGCCAACCAGATGCAGAGTCCGGACGACTTAGTGGCCACGCTTGCGCGAGCGTGTGTTACTGACGCTCACCTGAGTATCTTACCCAATATGCTGTCGCGAGCTCGTCAAGCCTCTGGCAAGAACGCTGGAAGAAACGCCGCCACCTTCCATCACTCTCTCATGGAGTCCTTCGACATGTTGGAAATGCTGCATAACCATGGGGTGACGGGACCAGTAAGTAGAGCGGCACTACCGGGTATATTCCTAAGTGGACTGACACCAGAACTGCATGCCAGAGTCCACAAGGAATTGGTTGGAAAGGTGGATTTCAACCAGAGCTCTGGGAAGGTTGGATGGGAGGCAGAGCTACTGCGCAGATATGTGGAGCAAGCTACGATGGAGGAACGCAAGGATCCTGCGCATCTGAAGACTGCCCGCGATCAATCCCCTTTCCCTGTAGCTCCTTTGGCAGAATTCTGGGAGGAAGAAGCATCTCCCAAGGAACAATGCTACGCCATGCCCACGACCACGACTCCAACGGAAGTGGAAGGCCGGCAGCTGCCAGGATCGTCAGTCTACTCTGGCTGTCGAAAATGCAAGTCCAAGGAGCATCTGGCTCGCGACTGCCCACATCAACACCAGCCCCAGCAGAAAGCAGCCTGGGTCAAATGTATCTGGGAGGAGGCCTTCGAGACCTTCAAGAACGCGGGAATAGATACTGGATCTGGCGGGATAGTGGAGCAGCAGCTGGCACTGGTAACCCCGGAGCACATGGATTTTGCCGAGGGAGAGTCGACGGGGGCCGGTGCCTCTCCCGGACAACGCGGATAGGCCCCCAGGCCCGCGAGGTAAGTACTCCGCACCTCGCCATGGCCATCAGGAGGGAGGCCGACTCTGGAAGAGAACCAGAGAGAGGCAGGCAAAGTCAGACCTACCGGTGGATCACTCACTTTAGAGAGGATCATCGGATGAGGCACGGACCAGGACCAGCGCAGCGAGCGGTGGAGAAGATGAGGCGAGCATTACGCTGGCTGAAGAGGTCACGGCCAATCACGGTGGTAGCACCAGGGAGAACTGAGCCAAACGCTGCGCCAGCACAGGCATCCCAACCAACAGAGGTTCAGATCAGATTTCCTCTGTTCGGCAAAGGGAGTCAAGGAGCCCCTAGCTCAAAAGGGGTGTACCAGCGCGCGTTGCAGCCCCCAGGAGTCAGAAGAGTGCGCTTTAGAGAGGAAGCAGCCCCGCGCCAGCTGGTCGGGAGAGCTCTGCGCCGACAACTGGATCGCGCTAAGCAGCCAGTGCTATCACACGCCCAGCAACGGTTGCGCGACGGACACCTGTCAGCAGCCTGGAAAGCAGCACAGACAGTAACGCGCAGAAGGAAGGAAGTGGAAGTGCACGGGCACAGAGTCAGAAGTGCATTGGCGCAGATTCGGGAGCGTGTTGACCAGCTGAGGAAGATCACCCGGGCGCATCAGGAAGCAGAGGCAGCTCGACCTGCGCCATGGCCTGGTGATTCAGAACCAGAAGATCAGGTCACCAGGCAGGCTCGTTGGCAAGCCAAGATAGCAGAGGCCGGCACGTACCATCTGCCGGAAGACAATTCAGATGAGGAGCTGAATCCGCCTGAGAAGGAGCCAGGACTGCACAAACTGACCAGCATCATACCAGAGATAGGGGTGGACGCAGGGTCTGGACGCTGGGGAGAATGGTTGGATGCAGATGTACTAGCTGCTATGGACGCGAAGGGACCCACTCTGCTGATTTTCTGGGCTTGGGTAGGCAGAGTACGAGTAAAGGTCTTGGTGGACTCTGGAGCTTCTTCTAGCTTCACTTCTGTGGAGGCCGCCACGAAGTTTAAACTCCAGCCCAAGAAACACGAGACGCCGATGAAGGTGCAGGTGGCAGATGGCACCGTGTACGACGCCAACTCTTGCGTCCGTCCGAAGCTCACGGCCGAGACACGGAAGGGCAGTTATGCCAAACAGGTTACACTGCGCGTCATGCCATTAGCACTCGGAGTGGACATAGTGTTGGGCGGAGACTGGCTACGAGCACAGAAGAAGGTCACATTTGACTACGCCCAGTATGGTAGCGTGAAGTTCGGACATGGGTCACAGAAAGTAGTCATCGCGGGTTGCAACCCTGGGTCGTCATCTACAGGGTCTGGGCAGGCCATGGGACTGGTAGAGGCACAGCTTATCAGTACTAAGCAAGCCAGGAAGGACCTGCGAGCTTTGAAGAATAGCGGCGAGGAGGCGTACCTGATGTATCTGGCTCCAGATGGCACATTTAAAATGGAGGCCACCGCCGACCCCAACTCTCCCTTAGAGGCCTCTGCAGCCTTATCAGAGTCATCTTCATCATCATCATCGGAGGCAGAGGGTGACAACGCTAGGCAAAGGGGGGGGGAAGTTACCTCTGACGAGGAAGGCTGCAACAGCGACAGTACAGTAGCAAGCGTAGCCACCCTAATCTCCGATAGCAGCTCGTCTGAATCTGAACAAGATGCAACAGAGCAGGAGGACTGGGCTCAGGAGCAGGTGTGTGCTCTGCGACCGGTGACGTGCCCCACATCAGCGCAACCCGCTGTGCGAGACTGGGGACCTTACCCCACAAGGGCCAGATGGGAGGCGTTCCAGATGCTTCCACGAGAGCGCAGGGAGCAGGCTGCGCAGCATCACGCGGAGGAATTGGAACCTGAGTGGGAAGAGGAGGCATACTGTTTGTGGAAAACAGGGCAGGCACTGCGTCTGCAGCAGGAGTAACGGAGGAGCAGAGGGGTGAACCACAGGAGATCGCGCAGAGTTAGCGAGCCAGTACTGGCAGCACCTATAGAAGCTGAGACAGGGCAAGGCAAAGATGGGTATAGCTGTTTCAGGAAAGAGGCACCAGCTGCTGCGGCGACACCTAGTGATGAGCGGAACAGCAAAGGTGAGACCAAGGAGGCCAAGCCGGATGAGGAGGACGCAGAGGTACCACAATGGATCCTGGACGAGCTGGTGAAGCTGAAGCAGCGGTACCAGGACGTGGTGGGCATGGAGCTTCCCGAGGGCGTCGTGGACCGCGACCACAAATCGCCGATGCGCGTGGACCCCGAGTACCGTGATGGTGCACGACACAAGAGGTGCTACAAGCTGTCCATGGAAGAGTTGCGACAACTTCGTGGACAACTGGACGAGCTCTTGGCGAAGGGATACATCCGTCCCTCGTCTTCACCTTGGGACAGTCCAGTCCTGATGGTGCCCAAGCCCTCCAACCCCAAGGAGCTGCGACTGGTGATCGACTATCGCCAGATCAACGAGATCACTGTGAAGGACCGTTACCCTCTCCCTGACGTACAGTCTCTCATTGATGACCTGCAGGGAGCGACTATCTTCTCCACCGCGGACGCTCTGTGGGGATTCTGGCAGGTGCCCATGGAGGAGGACGCAATCGAGAAGACGGCAATGACCACGCCGTTTGGAGCTTATGAGTGGTTGGTCATGCCAATGGGGCTGTCCAATAGCCCTTCGTGCTGGCAGCGAATGATGCAGAAGTACTTGGGCCACCTACCGTTCGTCAGAGTTTTTGTGGATGACATCATGATCTTCTCTCGCAACCCCGAGGAGCACCTGGACCACCTGCGGCAGGTTTTGGAGGTATGTCGACAGAATAAGAAGGTCAAGCTGAAGGAGTCCAAGCTACGATGTTTTAAACGCTCAGTACGTTTCCTGGGACATGTCATTGACCGCACAGGCTGCCGACCTCAGCAAGACAAGATAGCTTCCATACGGGACTGGCCGCGACTGGAGACGGTGAAGCACGTGCGACAGTTCTTGGGTTTGGCTGGGTTCTATCGACGGTACATACAGGGTTTCGCTGACTTAGCGCACCCTTTGACCAAGCTGACTAAGAACCTAGTGCCATGGGAATGGGGACCGGAGCAGGAACACGCCTTTGAACGCCTCAAGACCGCTCTCACCACTGCACCGACCTTGATCTTGCCCGATCAGGAAGCAGCGCATCGCGGCACCAGCCCCTTTGTTGTGCAGACTGATGCGAGTGCAGTGGCATTAGCTGGCGTGCTGATGCAGGATCTAGGCAAGGGCCTGCAACCCATAGCCTTCGAGAGTAAGCAATTCTCGTCTGCTGAGCAGAACTACCACGCAGGTGAGCGTGAGCTAGCCGCCATCCACCACTGCACTACGCAGACTTGGAGACATTACCTGATATTCACGGAGTTCAGGTTAATGGGGGATCATGCTCCTCTAAAGTGGTTATTCGCACCTGGACGGGAGCTCAGCCGACGCCAGGCTAGGTGGTACGAAGACCTGGTGGAGGTAGGAGTGCACGCCATGGAGCACGTGCCTGGACGCACACTGGTGGTACCGGACGCTGCTTCACGGCGACCGGACTACGTGCAGGCGACGGCGCGCGAGGGGCTGAAGGAAGCTGGCTATGTGGATCCGAGCACTGACCAGCCGGTGTCTGCAGAGGAGGGTAGAAGAGCTGCGGGAGCCAAGGGGAAATCAGAAGACGTGGTGGCTGGCCTGAAGGTTGCAGAAGAGGAAGACCCCACTTCACCCCTGGACTTAGAGCTCAGCTCGTCGGACGAGGAGGAAGGTGAGTACCCACCGGTCAGTGAGCCCAAAGTAACCGGTAAGCTAACTCAGCTGAACGGTCTCTGGTGGGCAGAAACACCGGACTTATGGCTGGACGCTATGGTCACAGTGGAGAGGATGGCCGCGCTACCGGCAATGGCAGGAGTCCAGACACGAGCCCAGAGTGAGCAGCGACCAGCAGAGAAGCAGCAGCCAGCAGCGGTACAGCAGCAGTCCTCACCAAGGATGCAACCTGGGGAACCCCTGGTAGACAATCAGGACTGGAAGCTGATTCCGTCCGAGTTTAGTCGATTGCAAGCCAAGTACGCGAAAGTGTTGGGTGGACGGTTCCAGGTGGACGCATGCTGCGACCTCATGGGGCAGAACCGGCAGGTGGACACGTTCTGGACAGATTGTCTGAAGGAACAGTGGAGGGGTCGCGTGGTGTGGTGTAACCCACCCTTCTCGGATTCCAAGGTGAGCATTGCAGACATCCTAAGACACTATGCTTCAGAGGCCCGACACGCTCCCCAGAGCACAGCCGCGCTGTTCCTGTTGCCTGACTTCCCGCAGGCTGACTGGCGGCCCCTGCTGCGAGAGTACGGAATGGAAATTGCAGAGACCATACCCCGAGTGAACGAGCAAGGGGAGCCCAACCGGATGTTCGTCTCTCCTGGCGAAGAAAGGGGACACCGTACAGCCTTGCAAGAGTTGCCCATTCCATGGCCCGTCTTGGTAGTGTTGGCTAAGCCGCAGCGAAAGCACTTTGAAGAGATCACAGCTCCAAGGGAGAGACCCTCAGCATCACCAGCGGTGACTCTCAAGGGCGCAGCAGCCAAGATCAGGGACCAGGCAGGAGTGGTGGAACCAGGCATGTTTCTGCGTGCCTTACGAGCAGAACACAGGCGCAGTGAGTACCTTTCAGCCCTGAAGCAGGAACTACTGGCCACTCAACATCACCGCACCGAGCATTTTCGACTGGTGAGTAACATCATCTGGAGAGTGGCGGAAGGGCGCTATCAGGTGGTCTTAGCTCCCGACTCCCCTCTGAGAGAGCTGGTCTTGAGGGAGGCTCATGAAGCACCTGCAGCAGGTCACACAGGGAGGGACAAGACCCTGGACAGAGTCAGGCGACGATTCTGGTGGCCGCGTATGGACCTGGACGTAGCTGAATGGGTGAAGACGTGTGTAACCTGCCAGCAAACCCAGCCGCGCCAAGGATACCCAGCAGGCCTGTTACAGCCTCACTCTGTGCCTAGTCGATTGTGGGAAGTGGTGAGTATAGACTTTGTTACTGGGCTCCCCACGACAGAGAGAGGTGTGAACGCCTTCGCCACCTTTACTTGTAAACTGAGTAAGATGGTGCACGTAGTTCCAATGGCGTATAACGATAGCTCAGCGGAGGTGGTGACCAGAATGTTCATGGATGCGGTGTGGCGACTGCACGGAGCCCCAAGCAATGAAGATTGTGTGCGACCGGGACCCGCGCTTTCGAGATGCTCTGACTCAGGAGTTCATGCGACTGATGGGCGTGAAGGTAGCCAGCACCACCCCTTATCACCCGCAGGGTGATGGCCAGGCGGAGCGCAGTAACCACACTGTGGAGCGCATGCTGCGTTGTTACGTGGCAGAGAACCAGGAGGATTGGGACCTGTGGGTGGCTCCAGTGGAGTACGCCATCAACGACTCCAAGTCGGCAGTGACAGGGTTCTCACCGTTCGAACTGGTGTATGGACATGCGCCAGCGACTCAGTTGGACCTCTTCATGGATGCAGCTCTGGAGGGAGGCGCAAAGAGGAGGAAGGGAGGTCGCACAGCAGCGGACAAGCAGGGTACCGCTCACCAGCTGGCCAAGCAGTTCGCGCAGCAGCTGCAGGCGGCACGAGAAGGTTTGCAACTAGCTCAGCAGCGTATGATAGAGCAGTTCGATGCACGGCACCGTCTCCAACAGTACAAGGTGAATGATCAGGTGTGGGTGGATGGACAGCACCTGACGTTGCCCGGTGACAGGGGCTTGAAACCCAAGCTGCGCAAGTTGCGGCACGGACCTCTGCGAGTAGTAGAGTGTCTATACAGTGATCGACAGCAAGAACTGCCAGTACAGGACCGAGGAGCCCCGTCAGCCTACAGACTGGAGCTGCCCGTGCACTGGAAGGTACATGACACTTTCACTGCAGACAGGCTCAGCCCAGTACAGTCAGGCGCAGATCACTTTGTTAGCAGACGGGAGGAGATGGCACCACCGCCAGTAATGGTAGAAGGGCAGAAGGAGCGCGAGGTGGAGCGCATCATTCGCACGCGCTTCAGAAAGCTAGGCGGGAAAACTGGCGGGTCAGTACAGGAGTGGTTGACTAAGTGGAAGGGATTACCACACAGTCACAGCCAGTGGCGGACTCGAGAAGACCTGGAGGGCAAGGGAGGCAGGCTGGAACCTCTGAGAGCCTTTGAGGCTGATGAGGAGAAGCAGAGGAGGGCTCCAGAAAAGAGGCGTAGGGAGACGCACGGCCAGCAGCAGGAGCAGAGGGCTCAGCTCATGGCAATGAGAGCCCCCACTCCGAAGGTTTACAGTAAGGGTGCCAGCCAGGTGTACCAGCCACATCTCACAACAGTGCAACACCCTGTGAGAATCCTCGTCCTCTTCTGTGGGACTGGATCTGTGGAGCAACAGTTCCAACGGCAGTTCGACGGCTGCGAAGTGGTGACAGTGGATATTCTTCCCAAGTGGCAAGCAACATGCACTGAGGACATTCTCCACTGGAACTACAAGCTGTACCCCCGACACCACTTCGACGTGATCTGGGCGAGCCCACCATGTAAGGAGTACAGCAAGGCCAAGACTATAGGAGTACCAGATCTGGAACTGGCTGATCGACGAGTGAAACGTACCCGGCAGATCATCGAGTACTACGATCCAGCATACTACTTCATTGAGAACCCAGCTGGGGATGCTCTGCGAGGGCTGCACACGCGATCTGTGATGAAGGGGTTACCCGATCCTCACCCCGTCTCCTACTGTAGGTATGGGACACCTTACATGAAACCTACACATATCTGGACGAACGCCGTGCTACCCGTACCCCTGCTGCAGTGTACTCAATCAACGCCATGTCCCGCGAGGGCTGTGCTGGGAAAGCACGAGAACACATCGCAAGAAGGAGTTTCAGCGTCCAGAACACGAGGCATGGGGTCAGCGCAAGCAGTATACGCGATTCCCCGCACCTTGTTGCACCATCTGTTCTGTGGACTGAAGTTGGGCAAGCGCATGAGCGAGGAAAGTGCAGCAGCTATCATGGACCTCATCGCCACCCTGACAGCGCAGACGGATGAGATCTCGATGCAGGAACAAGATACTGGGGTCTAAAACCCTCAGGGCGCAAAGCAGCGCAAGACCCGCAAAGCGAGAGGAGTACCAGGGCGACAGAACCGTTTAAGCGTTGGCAGCGTAATTCGGGGACGGAACCTCGGGAAACCTCCAGCGCGGAAGGGGACTCAGACCCAAGGACTGAGGGGCACGGGACCCAAGAACCCGAGGCTTAGAAGCCAGGGGGACTCAGACCCAAGGACTGAGGGGCACGGGACCCGAGAACCCGAGGCTTAGAAGCCAGCATCACTGTGCATGTTTGTTGATCCCCAGACAATGTAAATACAGGCGAACTCTAACGCTAGCGAGGACGTAAGCGCGCGCCTAAAAGGGGGGGAGAGTTGTGCTAGGGTAAGTCACGAGACAGTATGATGGCGCATCAGAGCTACGAGTGACGGGTACGATGACAGTCATCAGTGACAGGCATTTATGTGACCAGATGACAAGGGGGTCTGACAGAAATGACTGACAGAAATACCTGACCCGAAAGTGAGTTTTGGTGGGAAAACCAGCAGTCAGAGAAATTGGAGGGAAAGCTGGTATGGCCTCCAATATTGCCAAGTCAGCACAGTTATAATTATTCAGAGTGATATGGAGTGGCTCGGAATATAGTGATGATATAACTGGGCTAGTCGGCAGATTCTATGATGTGACAGATCGAGTTCTCATGAAGTATGATGGGACCTGACAGGAGTCGACATCGAGTTATGTTCGAAAGTTCGAGATCGGAAACCATGGCATAAAGCAGCCGAGCAGGCTGAATGAAACAGTTTTGAATTTGTTACTGTGAACAGCCACACCTGGCTGTTGTAACTCCGACATTTAAGAAAGATCCGATTCACATATATGTATCATGCTTACAGCCATACATATCTCTTGCAGGGTTGAACTAGGTTCCCTGTATTGTTAAGTAGACTTAGAAGCTCTTAGAGAGCACCCCCGAACAATATATATATCACATGTCTAATGCATACATACCAGCCACACACACACACATGTGCGTGTGGACTGTCAGTGATGGCGATGCATAAGGAACAGGATCAAACAACCTGCTGCAGGGCTGGATGGAGATATCTCCAGACCCGAAGGCAGTATACCGTACTCAAATAACAGTTGGTCACTGTTGAGCACTGTCCATGCATTCCCATCGCTGGAGCGACTACATCCTCTACAAAAGCATGTGTAGATAAGGCTATATTTTGGTCATGGGTTTCAATCAGTAAAACCCCTGAGAATTGACCATATACATATCTTCACAGAAACACCATGAAACAGATCATTTTCGATTTCGTGTGTGATGATAAGTTACCTTAAAGAGTTGTGAAATACATAATACTGTGACAGACCGTATATACATACCGAGGCTTATATATCTGAAATATATAAGCTCAAAGTGGCAAAAATGAATGAAAAAGTCTCACGTTTAATTTAAAAATGAAATTGTGGGCCCAATTTTTTCACGGATTTCAAATTTATACCTATTAAGGTACCCAAAAATCATTATGCCACATTTCACATCTCGGATAACTACCTAAATATCTTACATGTAACATCTAGGGGTGTAACACACACTTAAGATATTACGTAACAAACAGTGACATGTTGAGCACAATCTTGCTTCTTTCTTTTTAAAAAAATGCATATTTGCTCACTTTTACCATTTCAAGGGCTTACTGATATCATGTAACATCCTGAGGTCACTGAAGGTGATTAGGGTCACTGTAACCCATACTGCCTAAAATGCCATAAAATATTAGTGAAACACACTATAATTTGGTATTATAGTCATGCTGGAATCAGCACAGCCATGACTAGCACTCCAGGGCTACAACACACAAGAACTGTAGGGCAACATCCCAAAAACTGTAGGGCAACATCCCCAGGACTGTAAGGTTGCTTCCCATAGGGTTGCATACTGCCTAATGGAGTATATAAAGCACTTGACAACTGCCTGGTGGTTATCACACTTCCTTGAGGGGGGAAGGTGGAATCATCATTATAAAATATACATACATACTCCACTACATTATATAATGCAGATAATGTACAGATATAATACATGTACAATTACATATATATATATATATCACACACACACACACACACACATTCCGTAGTTGAAGGTTTTGTTGGTGTTGGTGTGTTATAATAGATGTCCGTACCAGCAATTGATCCAAATCCAGCACATTGCTGAAATCTGTATAGGCAGCCCTGACTGGGAGTCCCGGTCAGGCCCCTATGACAGACTCCTAGGACCAACACTGGACTGCTGACTGATCTATAGGTTCGTGCTGTGACACACGCTGTGTCACAGGTAGGCTAGACTCCGAAACCGTCCGAGACCGTTCCGGGTATATCTAGCTTAGGGTTTATTTATCTGAGGAGTCTATCCACACAGTTCGGGAGTTTCTGATATCTAGTGAACTAGGATATTCCAGTAGGTCGTGGCCCCATCCACGCTTTTATTCCACTTGCTGATTTGACCATGATTGGCTAAACGGCCGCTTGGAGAGGTGGTGCGCGCGGGCGCGTTTGGGTGCGACTAGGATTTATGGTATGAATTGTTTGCGGTAAGCAACTGGGAGTGGCGGCCATGGGGACCGCGCCTCGTTACGGACTAGTCTTAGCAATGTTCGGATCCAGTTTTGCACCGGCACTGGCCCTGCTGGTTACTGTTTTCTGGGCTGGTGTTCGCGACACCTTCGACTTCGACGACATCTTCGAGTACCCCTCGCCGCTCCACTCTCTTAGCTCCTCTCCGCTGCTGACCATTACCATTTTCCCGCTACCACACCCAACCGCGCGACTGCGTACCACCTCCCCTCTGGCTTTTCAGAGTATGGGTATGTTGACCCGAGCGAAGAAGTCCCTGGACAGGGACAGTGACATCGACGCCTCACTGAGGGTATTAGACGGGGTTCGGAACAGTCCGACGGTGCGTACGCCAACTGTTCCGACCCCCGCTCCGACTTCCAACGAGGATGCAGACGTGGCGACCAGGAAGTACTTACAGGAGCAGATCAAGCTGGTTGACGACATCTACAAAGCGCGTCTACACCGCCAGTGGGCCAAGGGTGTCCGCGAGGATGTCCTTGGGGACAAGAAGCACCACTTCCGCGGTACGGACGATGCTGGCCTCCTCTCCGAGCTGGTGGTGCAGCTGCGTACGGAGTTTCATTCGGCTGGACTGGAGCTGGCATCCTTTGACCTCGACGACCCTCTGGCTCGTGTGGTGACCAAGGTCAACGGCTTGCTCTTCGACGTTCCGGCTCTGGTTGTCGAGAAGCACAGCAACGCCTACGTCTGGTTGACTGGCACCGACGCCTCGTCTGACCGTGATGGACGGCGAGCCTTGGTGGACATCATCAAGGGCTGTGTACCGGTGGCGTCTACATGAGTCGCACCAGGAGGAGCACCCCGCGTTGCGTTATCCCGCAGACACTGACCCGCAGCCCATCTTGGCTCGGGAACAGCGTCTGGTGCGGGGATAACAAAGCTACGGACTGGACGCCCACCGAAGAGACCAGGAAGCTATCCCTGTACAACCGGCTGGACCCGGTGTTTTACACCGCGGTCAAGGTGCAGTATCCTCTCGCGGCCGATCTCGCGCATGTCTCCTTGGCGTCTCTCCGCTCCCTTGTGGTGGAGATTTATCAGGCTTGGGCGCGGACGGGGGCGGGGAAGGCAGTCTCGGGCAAGAGCGGCATCTCCGCGCAGCTCTCCAGCACCGAGTACGGCGCCCTCCTCAACAAGATCAACGAGCTTCAGGATTTGCTGCGGCAACAGCGCGGGACGGACGCGCTGCCGGCGCAGCAGCAGCGGCAGCAGCCGCAGCGACAGCAGCGGCAGCAGCAGCAGCCGCGCGGTACGCAGCGGGGATTCCGTGTCGGCACGCACCCGCTGCCTGCAGTCGGTTTCGACCGTGACGACCAAAAGGCGAAGCCCTTTTGCGGGAGGTGCAAGAAGGCGGGAAAAGGTGAGCAGTACCACTTCTACCGCAACTGTCCGTTGGGCGGGCGTCAGCATCCCCCGCACTCGGCCGCGGCATTCTGCATTCCCATCGACGAGGAGGACGCGGAGGGGGTGCATGCATTGGCCATGTGTGCCCTGTTCCAGCAGGCGGCGGATGATGGGGCTGAGGCTTTTGCCACTGCGGCATCTACGTACGGGCCGCCTGCGGTACTCTGTGCGGGTGCGGTGGGCGGGATCGACGTGTCCGCCTACGGCTTCACGGTAGAGCCGCAGCAGCCTGCTGACGAGCCCGCGCGTGACGACATTCATCAGCGGCTGGACGATCTCGCCGCGGAGGTCCATGCCGCGGCAACCTGCAAGGTGCACTACACCCACGCATCCTTCCCACCACCGTCGGTTCTCGAGCCGCATGCATCGGCTCTGGTGTGCGCGGCCCCGCGGCAGCGGGCAACATGCCGGAGGAGCAGGTTCCGGCAGGTGGTGCGGCGGCATCGGCGTCCGCCGTGCCGGCCCCTGCTATACCTGTCTCGCAGGAGGAGGATGTGAAGCCCGTGCCGCTTCAATCGGCGCGGGTAACTGCCACGACGGACGGTGAGTTCCCTGGGTTCGTTCAGACTGTCAACCACGCCGCCATCGCGCCGGTTGACCTCACCGGCTTGGGAACGAGCTTCCATTCCGGCCTTGGATTCCCCGAGCCCGCTGGTCTGCTACGGTACTCCAGCAGGGTTGCGTCCACTACGCTTCGGTCCACCACCCATGCATGCGTCTCCATCTCCGGGGTCGTCAGTAGGACTGGGGGATGTGTCACTGTGCCCCCCATGTCAAGATACTCCCTCAAGGATACCCCCGACATGAGGATGGCCTTGTAGAAGAGCTCACGACCCCCGTCTGCTGCTGACCTGACCGTGGCCGTCGGCATCGCAAATGGGTATCCAGAATCCGACCAAGACTGCGGCACCCATAGAGTGTGTCCATCCCGCGTTACCAGTAAAGCTCGTCCCCGATATCCACCTTGAGCAGGAGAAGGGGGAGGAGGAGGCCTTTCTGGAGATTTGCCGCGACGCCGTCCCTCATGTCCTGACGGTATTATTATGGCAAACGAGCCATCACCCATCAGGAGGGGGTGACGGCGGTGGTCCACCAGCCGCTGGAGCTGGCAACGCGGTTGGTCCCGGGGCATTCGCAGGGGGTCCAGGGGGTTCACGTCCACTATCGTCTGGAGCTGGTAGGGCTGGATCGCGCGATGAGGAAGTGAATGCGAAGGAAGTCCCTGGTGGACCCCCGACGGGGGTGTCCCGGGACGGTGGACCCCCGGAAGGAAGTGCGGAGGAAGTCCCGGGTGGACCCCCGACTGCAGGAGGGCCGTCCGGCTCTCCAGGAGTCTCCCTCGCATCGCGGCAGCTCATCACACGTCGGACGTCGACTGTCGTGTTTCGGGGCACTCGAGCTGACTCCTGGGGTATGGTCGGCAGGAGCCCCCTCCCCAGACCCAAGGACCACAACTGTCTCGAGGGATTGCCTCCGCAGTCGGGCTAGCTGGCGGGAGCCCACAGTCTCATGCTCCCGTGCAGCACCACCCTTGCCCGCCTTCTGCTGCAGGGCCGCTTCCTCGCTGCTGGCCTCAGCCCGTCCTCTGCCGCCAGGTGGCCCAGGTTGCCCCTCCGCATCCACTGGCTCCACCACGATCTGGGGGGGCACTACCAGGCTGCCCCATGTGTGTCTCCCCTGCACCCTCCGTCGGTGGTTCGGCCTCCACGGACATACGGCAGGGGCGACGAAACGGAGGTCCTCCTTCCCCGTCCGCCTTCAGGGTGACCCTGGCCTCGTCTTCCAGTGCGGGTGACTCCAGTGACCGCCGTAGTTTGGAGATGTCAGGGGAGGGCGTCACGTAACTCCTCGGAGAACTCCAAGAGTGCGTGCTCCGCAGCCACCCCTCCAGCGACTGAAGTGACCCCCGCTGGGAACTCCGCACTGGTGGTCTTGGCTAGAGGCGCTGTCTCGGGGCGGGGAGCTGAGTCGGGAGCGGGCTGTTTGTCCCCCTCCTGGCCGTGAAACTCCCGCAGACACTCCCGGAAGGTAGCCGCGAGGGCTGCTGGAGTGAGCGTCTGCCCCTCGTCACGCTCTCGTCGCCGCAGTCTCCGTTTCCGCTCCTTAGAGTCGCGGTGTCTGCGAGCGCGGTCACTCAGGTCGCCACTCTGCTTGCTCGTGCCCGACTTGGACGACTTCGAGGACCTCGAGGATGATGACGACGACGCCTGCGAGCAGGGAAGATATCTTCCTGGGATTGGCCGGCCCGGGGCCGTGTCACGGAGGCCCGGGCCGAAGGCGGGCCGAAGGAAAAGTTGCGGATGGGCCGAGTCGCATTGAGGGGAAAATCGATAAATTTCCAAAATTTTATCGATTTTTGACAAATTGTCATACTTAAAATTAAAATTTTGGGTTCGTGCCGAGACGGGCCGAAATGTGGCCGAAGTAATATCCCAATGCGGGCCGAGTCACCTCCGCGGAAGATATCTACCCTGCCTGCGAGGTAGAGGAGGAGCCAAGCGAAGGGGAGTTCAACTCCTCACGGAAGAGCTGATTGAGCCCGCCCCAGCTCGCAGGACCCGACGAGCGTCGAGATCGCCGACGCTCTGCAGGACGAACATACACCTCAGGCTGCGACAACACGGTGAACGCCTCGTCAGTGCTGGCAGGGTGCGGCAGGAGTGACGTCGAGGAGGTGACAACACGCTGTGCCGAAGTGGTCGTGTCGACAACAACGACCAACTGCTCCTCCTCGCCAGTTTCGTCATCCCACTGCGGCCCCAATCCGTACGGATCGCTGGGGTCCACGTCGCTGTAACCTCCTGACCGCAGGTACTCATCGTAGTCGCGGTACTACTCATCCTCGTCAGCGAAAACCTCGTCATCGTCACTGACACCCTCGTCCTCGTCAGCGACACCCTCGTCTTCGTCGGCGTACTCGAGTGGGGTCGGCGTACAACTCGTCGCCACCTCCGCCGCGTCCGAGGTGGCAGCTGCTCCCGTCGCGCGGCCAGCGTGACTGTGTACCCGTGACTGCTGCCCCCGCTGTGAGGCCTGGCTGGGTGTGTTGCTCCAGTCCCGTCTGGAACCTCCACACTCCCGCCGACCCACGTGTGATATCCCGCGTGGCTAGCGCCAACGTGCTGCTGGGCCACCGGTCCGATAATCACCGGGGCTGAGGCAGAGTAGCCTGCGCCGAAAGGTCCTCCCACTCGCACCCCCCCAGCCAAGAACGCCGCCCACTCCTGCCGGGTAGCTCACACGGGGGTGCCCCGCGTCGCCGCGCGCACCCCTCCAGTGTTCCCAAGAGCTCCCGCCGGGTACCTTGTGCCGGGGTGTTTAGCGGGCACCCCTCCAGCACCAACAGCCACAGTCAACAGATGCTGCTCGCCGGACGCTGCCAATATCGCTGCTTCCTCTTGGCGCCTGAAGGCCAACCAGCGTACGGCGTCCTCGCTGCTCCTGGGGGCGCACTCGTGGAGGGGGCTCTAAAGTAGTTCCCAGGTGCAGTGATATGGTGGCCCAGACTGGTATTGGCGAGCTAGAAGGTCAAGCCAGAAAGTCTGTACACACTCTAGGCAGGCGAACTCCTCCACGAATTGGTCAACACGAACACGTACAGCTCGGTACTTCGCGGCTCTGGTTATACCCTCCAGACGACACCAGTGACACTCCGGCATACGCGTGGATATTGGGTGCAAATAGAGGGCGAATATCCACAGAATAACGCGTCCAGTAAGGGGCGCTGGTTGTAGTTGCTAAAAAGGTGTTGTAGGAGTCCTTAAAGTGGCCAATTTGTACATAAAATAACTCTTTTAAGCATATTGGTCCACTTTTCCGAAAATTTCTGCAGGGCTCCGCGACACAGTTTTTGAGTGCTAGGTGAAAGTGAGGGCTGTGATGGAGGTCAAGTAAAGATGCTGAAACCAGAAGTATCCAGATAGCTCTCAGTGAGTCCCATAGTGCTAAATATCGATAGAAACTGCTGAGTACTATCCATATCTGAAGGGTAAAGTAGGTATACAAGCCCCAAAATCGATACAAAGTAATCACCACATTTAAGGAAACTCAACGTTAAGGAAATAGCCAGTTGTTTCGGGGGTACCTTAACTCGATGAGAAAAGCCGGCCGGGATTTTCCGACTTATGAGATGGCCTCAAATAAGGAAAATGACCGCCGGCCGCCTAGCTGGAGAGGCATTTCTTAAACTAAGAAAACTTTGCCGGTAAATTGACAAATATGGTATATTTGATGGGTTTTCATGATTTTTTGCACAAAACTTGTTTTAAAGGTTTAAGTTCCTGATAGTCTGTTTCAGATATAATATCGTCATCAAAATCTTGCTTTAATTCTTTAAGCTGCGCACGGCTCTCAGGGTCCATTTTCTCGGAAAATGAACACCTTAAGAGAACGGGCTGGCTAGGAAAGGTGTCCACGTGGATGGTTATGGAATTCGCTGGCTGGCTCACGAGATCGCGGTCCACTATCCATAGCGTTCTCTTATGACGCTGACGTGGGGGGTACCCAACTCGATGAGAAAAGCCGATGACCCGGATTTCTCTGTTTTCTTACAGGTGGGTGATTACTGTATTTGCCAGCTTGATGGAAGTCCAAAAAGTCTAATTTTGCTGTTTTGAAGTCAAATTAAGCAGCCAAAATAGCTTTGAGGGTTCTCTGAGGCTCAAGAACTAAGACCAGCCAGTAAAAATATCCATACTTGCTGGAAATGACAGCCTGACTAGTTCGTACAGTCAGGTGGCATATCCAGTGTATCATTCTCGGTGTACAGCTAGTGACCTACTGTAGACTCAGTAGTTATGTCCTTCTATACGAGTCTAGTGATCCGTTTGTTCCGTCGGCTCTCGGGTCCCCACTGCCTGTTGAGCTGTTTCCAACAGGTTATGGGACTCACTTCACGCTTGCGTGATTTGTTTCTAGCGTAAGATTATTTTTAATTTTGGTCCGTATCTTTCGTTTGAGTGCTCTCACACCTTGTGGGACACTCTAGATTAGAATTACGCTAGAGCTTGGTAGGCTCTTTGGCAGTGGGTTGTTACGACGAGGTGGTGCTCTACGATTTTTTTCTTGTGTTGACTTCTTATTTGGATTCAGTTTCTCTTATGGAGTTTTCTCAGATTTCTTCGAGCGAAGAGCTCTACGCTCTTTTGGCGGCCATTGATGGGAAGCTAAAGAGCCTGGACTCTCTCAACCGTGCGCGCACCGTTGGCCTCATTCGCTCTATGGAACGCGCTCTCTCGCATTTTCGGAGCTCAGAATTTTTGTTGGAATCACGGGCAGTTTCTCCACCGATTTCTTTGCAGATTATTGTCACAGACAGTAGCACTGTTGTAGGTGGTGCTCAGACCGGCGGGTCTGAGACCGCAGTGGATTCTGAAGTTTCAGGAGTTTCCTTTTGTGACAAGGGCGTTGGCCATGAACTCGCAGTTTTGAGTGCCCGATCAGTTGCATCGCAGGCTACTACTACTCGACCCTCCCCTACCCCTAGGGCGAGCGACACTGTGCGACAGGCTCCTCCTGTTCGCACAGAAGTTCATTATCTTCACCATCATCATCCTTCGACTAGCTATATGGGCTCTGGTCAGCGGCAGTTTGATCATTTTGAGGACAGTGAGGAAGAGGATGAATCGGAGTATCCTGTTGGGTATTTCGACTTGGTGGTGACGACGAGTACTACTCCGATGATTGTTGATTTTCTTTATATTGACCGGCGGAACGTTTCTGTGGGCGCTAGCCAATTGCTGTAGTTGGCTCGGATTTATTTTGGCATCTCTGTTTTATTACCACTAGCCACTTGCGAGCAGCGTGTATTTTCTTTTGGCACATCACGGGCGGACTCCCTTTACACAGTGCGACCAACAAACCGCTATATCGACCGGCAGGGGTTTCTTAAATTTGATTGCTTGATCCAACATGCAGACCGGCAGCTTCCTTTCACATGTTACCAGCCACTTGCAGGCAAAGAGAAATTGGGATCAGAGACGTATTATTTTTTTTAATCTCGTTGCTCACGGCTCATCCTAGCATGTCCTTTATGCTTTAGCACTTATCACACTTGTGACTGTGGTTAGCTCCTAGACTTGGCACTTTACATCTTACATTGTAAGTCTAGTAGCTAGGGTGGTGTGATGTCACAAGCTGTGCACCTCAAATGAGGTGTGTGCTGGAAATGACAGCCTGACTAGTTCGTACAGTCAGGTGTCATATCCAGTGTAGCATTCTCGGTGCACAGCTAGTGACCTAGACTCAGTATTTATGTCCTTCTATACGAGTCTAGTGATCCGTTTGTTCCGTCGGCTCTCGGGTCCCCACTGCCTGTTGAGCTGTTTCCAGCAATACTAAGTATACTGAAGTAAAAATATCGTCCAGGAGCCCAAATATCGAAGTTGAGAAGTAAGATTAAGACTTTGAACTAAGGGTTTTGGCTCAAACGTCAAGATTAAGCACATATTTTCAAGAAAAAGGCTGCTAGTGACTATACTGAGCGCTGATACCAGTTGGAAAGGTTGTAATTATCCAATAAAAATTACGCAAAGTTCGGTATAGCCACCCCTACATTAGGAAAACCAGAAGGCGCGTCTTCGAACGTCTTCTGAACGTCTTACGAGACGTCTTGGGTCGAGAAGACACTCAAAAGACGTCCGAAGACGTCTTACGCGCGCATTCTAATGTCTACCATCTTACGGTTTCGAGAAGACGTGCAGAAGATCTTCGGAGAAGATCCAGAAGTTATCTTATGGACGTCTTCTGTATGATGACTTCTGTACATCTTTTGAATTCCGGAAGATGTCTTCTTGATATCTTTTAGGTGTCTTCTGTACATCTTCCCGGAAGATCTTCTGGACGTCTTCCAGAACTCAGAAGATGGTAGACATTAGAAGTCGCGTAGAAGACGTCTTCTAGATGTCTTCTGGAACCCGGAAGACGTCTAGAAGACATCTTCCGGAATTCAGAAGATGTACAGAAGTCATGCAGAAAACGTTCAGAAGATATCTTCTGAATGCCTTCTGCATGTCTAATAAATTTCAACATTCGTATACGCATTCGCGAGGAATATTTTTAGGCTGAAATAAGCTTGCAAGAAGGATGAGTGCAAACAAGATGTATGGCATAATACACTTCTCGCCATCCTTAACAAACATATTCTCAACGTTTGATACACGACAAGAGATGATTTATTTGTGTGGAAGGCTAAGATGCTTTGGAGACTAAAATTGCTTTAACAATATTACTTTTCAATCAAGAACCTAATCATAAGGAGGGCCACACATATTATTATCCTAACTAGCTAAGTGTTTAGAACTACTTCACATTCATGTTCTAAACAACTAGTCTAATTACCTAGAAACGATGTTCATCTAACATGCACACATGGCATAGGTCTTGGACCACGCCAAAACATGGGTTTTCCACTCGCTCGTTTTTAACCGATCTGAAAAACAACGCACACCAAAATACCAACACTTAGTAGAGTGAAAACACACAATGAATACAAGCACAAATTCCTAGGAAGGGTAAGGTAAGTACCTTTACTCTTCTAGTTGTGGGCGATGGGCTGAAAATGCGCTTTTCCCACTTGCTCATTTTCAGCCAATCTGAAAAACAAAGCGCAACTCAAAACCAAAGGTTAGTAAAGCGGAAAAACACAATGCATAAAGGCAGTATTTTCTAGGTGTGACACTAGGGGATGATAGAGCAAATACCTTTATTTGTGGTGTTGAGGTTGGGCTGAAAAATTACCTTTTGGACTAGGTCATTTTCAGCCGATCTGAAAAACAAAGCGCAACGCAAAACCAAAGGTTAGTAAAGCGCAAAAATAGTACGAGACGAAATACAAGATTACCGAAGGAAAACAAAAAGGCCTAGTGGTGTGAGTTGGAATCGAACCAACATCATCTCGTCCAAAGGACGAGCGAGAACACATGTCTCGTTCACACCTCAATTAGACGCTAAGCACGCCGAAGTGCGCGTAAAAAAACAAAGGCACGAAAAGCACCCGCAATCACTATTGAAGTATTGCGTTGTGCAACGTTTTTCTGTTAGACGAACTATTTTAAAAGGACCACTTCACCCAGCAGCAGTCCGCGGAAAACGAGGCTGCGGTGGAATTGAGTTGGATGCAGGTGTAAAAGTGGTAGATGCAAATTTCACTTCAACGTTAAATAAAATTCAAACTCGAACGGTCATGTCGATGTGCGGTGCGGTGCTCGTGCTCACTCCCCTGCGCTGGGCCTGACGATGCGATGCGATGCGATGCGATGCTAATGCTAGCTGACGATGACGCCTGACCACGACCGCGACCACATCCACACGCCAGCGCCACACCTGACACCAGCGCAGCGCAGCGCTGGCAGATTTTCCGGGTTTGCTATCCGCGGTATCGTGCAGTCATCACGTCTCACGCGACTCACTGCGCGCGTGATCGACTGTTCGACCGTTGCTAGGAGGGATGGTGCTCTAAAACAAGAGCAGTTTCTTCTACCAAATTCGTCGGCGTTTTAACTTAGTAACTTGGTACGTTTGCCCCTCTCCCGAACAAACCACTTGTTTTTTTGCACTTCTACCTACACCACACAATTATGCCCAGTATTGTGCACCTTATATGTTTTTTTTTGTTTTTTCGCGATTTTTAAAGCTTTTTTCAAAAAAAAAACAAAAAAAAACAAAAAGACATACGGAAGACCCCCCAGATATCTTCTGTGCATCTTGTTACCCTCCAGAGATGTCTTTGAGGAAGACGTGTCTTCTGGAAATCTGATACTTGTAGAAGTTCCACCAAACGTCTTAACACCCCTCTTCGGGGCGTCTTCCTCATTTTTTGGACGATCTTCTACGCGTCTTCTAATGTCTACCTAGCGCCTAGGTAGACATTAGAAGACGCGTAGAAGATCGTCAAAAAAATGAGGAAGACGCCCCGAAGAGGGGTGTTAAGACGTTTGGTGGAACTTCTACAAGTATCAGATTTCCAGAAGACACGTCTTCCTCAAAGACATGCTGGACTTCGGGTTTAGGCTTAGTTATTATGGGCTCTGACTAGCCCCTAGCCTGACCCTGCTTCCGTTTCGTGTCCGTGACATCCTAGCACTGTACTGTACAGTAGTACAGTACAGTAGTACAGTCATTGTTACTGTCTGGGTTTCCGAGAGCATAAAGCTCCGGCCAGACACAAGTTATGTGATTATTCAGTTTGTATGCTTAACAAGCTTAGCCGGACAGCGTATCTGTCTTCCTCGCAGGTTATAGGCCGCACCGGCTTTCCGGTGATTCTGATGATGGCACAGCGCCTTGCTGTTGCCATGTTCGGCTAAGTAGGACGTAGGAGGGGTTGAGCGCCCACTTGGGCGGTGGTGAATTGCCCTTACAGTATGGCCTTTTAGCTTGGCAGTGATGGCGGCACGCGTTGTGCTCGCCTTCGCTGCGCAGGAGATCAGTTTGTGACGGGTTATTTTATTTTACGAGAAGCATCGTCGCAGCGAGAGTTGATCTGTTTCGTGCGCCGCTGGCTCCGGCGAGGTCGTTCCACACGTCACTGATTTTGGCCGCTCTCATGGTATCGCTTACGACCTGTAAATTTTGATCTTTCGGCTGAGACTTCTACAAGCTGTCTGGCCGCTGTAAGCGTTCTTCCACCATCTCCCTGTTTAGCTCAGCCTTCTCCCCTGTCTTTCACTATCATGGTTATCACGACGAACAACTTGACGCGGTCTCGCGTCCGTAGATTAGAGACTATTTTCGATGATGTGGGTGCGCAACATGCTGCGACTCCGCACACGCCGCAGCTGCCAGCCCCGACCACCGCAGCTGCGAGGGAAATTTTGGACAAATGTAAGCAGCTAGCTCGTGAGAATTTCGACAGGAAGGTTGCAAAAACCGTTGCCACAAAGATCCTTGGGGACAAATCAGAGCGCTTCGCTGGCACAGAGACCGACGCAGTCGACATTTTTTCACAATTAATGCATGAGCTGCGCACACAGTTTTTGTTACAGTCGCAGGCGTTTGCTCCCCTATTTGACTTGACTGACATGGCGGTTGAGGCGAGACATGAAGCGAATGAGTTGTTGCTCTCGGCTCTGACGTTTCTGGCTCGCCCTGGCTCACCTGCCCGTGACTGGCTTGAGGCCTCTGGGTCTGACGTTCCTGGAGATGGCAAGCGCGCTGCCCTTGAGGTAGTGCGCATGCTCCAGGAGCGTTCGGAACCCTTTGACTCTTTTGAGTTGCTGCTGGCGG
The DNA here is from genome assembly GCA_001247695.2 of Cymbomonas tetramitiformis. Taxonomy (NCBI): domain Eukaryota; kingdom Viridiplantae; phylum Chlorophyta; class Pyramimonadophyceae; order Pyramimonadales; family Pyramimonadaceae; genus Cymbomonas; species Cymbomonas tetramitiformis. The sequence goes on along the minus strand of LGRX02007401.1, from coordinate 43 downwards.
TCCGTATCCCCAGCAGCAAAGATCCTGACCGTGGCATCCGCGA
>LGRX02007400.1:92309-109808 GCA_001247695.2 Cymbomonas tetramitiformis | reverse complement strand
AACATGATTGTGGCGGGGAAATAAGTGCAAGTTCTATTAAAGTGTTCAAATTAATTAAGCTATATACAATAATATTATTCACAATTTTACTATTCGCTAAAAGGTTAAATCATCTTTGCTAACTATAGGCATCTACACGCGTTGACTTCAGCAAAACTAACATCTACACGCGTTGACTTCAGCAAAACTAAAATAGAGTAACTATCAACCTACAACCTATAGAAGACGAAGTTACATGGGATCCCCCCTTGGGCGTTTTCAACCGATCTGAAAAATAAAGCCAAATAACCAACGGTTAGCGAGGGGAAGAAAGAAAATTAACTAGCAAACTACTTTTCCAAAAGTGAATTATCAACTTGTAAACGATAGCGAATAAACGAAGAAAGTCGCGAGGGGTACCTTTGGAACTTGGGCTTCGGAAAATTCGTTCTTATCCTTGCGCGTTTTCAGCTCATCTAAAACAACAAAAAGCCAAATAACGGACGGTTAGTACATCGCAGATTCAAATACGTATTAAAACACTCTCTTAAAACTAAAATATCGTCCCATGAACGATAGCGAATAAGTCGTGAGGTCTCGATGGGCTGAAAAATTACTTCTCTTCCTTATGAGTTTTCGGCCCATCTGAAAAACAAAGCCCACATACTAAGGGTTAGTAAAGCGGAGGAACGCATTAGACAGTCAAAACACCTTAGAAAATTAAACTATCATAGACGATGGCGAATAGCCTAAAAGTCTGGAGGCGTTCGATGGGCTGAAAATGTACTTATCCTCCTCATGCACATCAGCCCATCGTTCGCCCCAAGACAACGCGCCGCTCACATGAAGGCTTCAACTGTGAAAGTAAGTTTTCATCTGAACACACGCGCACGTACCTGCAAACAATTCGTAGATAAGCCATAGTCAAAACTGGAAAAACAAGCCCCTCTGCATATGCAGTCCCAACACTGTCGAGTGTGTGTCCACAGGTGTGCGATGCAACTGTCAGGGATATGACCGAAGACACATGTGTCATACATGCCATACCGTCATACATGTCATACATATCATACTATGTCATGTCATGTCATGTCATATGTCATAATGACATACAATCGTCGAGTATTGTCAGTACGGTCGACTATGACATGTACAGTCATAATGTCCGTCATCCACTTAAGGTGAGTGACATCTGTCATCGAGAGGCCAGGTATTGGCATCGAGATGGCGAAGCAAGACAAGTCTTGAAGAACCGAAGTGTTCTGAGAAGACGCGTCTTCGCTTCAAGCATGAAATGAACAGCATGCGAGCATCAATGGCTATATCGACCAGCCGATGCGGGTAGTTCACCCAATGCCCTCGGGTTCACAGCCCGATGGTGGTAACGCGTATGTCGCGTGAGGGCATTGGAGGTATATGAGGCGCATTGGGCTCAAGCAAGCACTTCTGGTCTACCAGTTTGCTGCACTCATACCCCACCATATACTTGCGCGTGCTTGCTACGGTTCAATAGCAGCCGCGTCTCATACCAAGTCCGTATAGGACCGTGACAGTGGTTATTCTTCGCTCAGGCGAGAACGAGAACACGAGTGTGTGCAGCAGACTTGATATATTTCATATATAGATCTGTATACGGTGCGACAGAGCTCGCACATACATATATTTCGAATATCTTCAAGCATACGACAACATTCGCTGCAATATCGACAGCGAACGGCGGAGTGTGCGACAATATCATCAGCGCGATCAAACTCGCAGCTAACAGCATATCATCAGTGAATAAATTGCGGCAAGGTGTGCGCACGAGTCAATGAATCGTACATGTCAAAATATCGCAGGGTTGGTACGGTATGCGAGAATCAAGCGCGCGAACGAAAAATGATCGTCAGTATATATGATTCGCATCAAGTGCGACAGGGACGCACACAATTTCGTTATCAGCGCATTCGCAATCATACTATGCGACAAATACCAACGACAGCGACATACGCATTCATACTGTGCGAAAAGGATGTGCTACAACGATGTTCGCAAATGTTCTGCACGAATCGTTCAGTGCGACGCACACGTGCGATGATTTTAGCTCGTTCAGTGCGACGCACACGTGTGATAATTTTAGCTTGTGCAGGGTACGCATCGATTTGTGGTGCATCGGCATGCAGTGCGACATACATATTTATCACGCGCAGACATAATGTGCGATTTTGATGTTCATACAATTTTGCACCAGATGGACATACAATACTTCGCAGATGGACACACAATACTTCGCATGTGGACGCATGATGCCGCGTAGATCAACAATAATACATGCTGCAGAAATATTGTGTGCAATACCATCATCATCATCACACACACATGCTGTGCATAAGTATATGCCATGTTGTTATCATTATAACAACATGTTGTGTCTGATAGTGTGATAACTTTTGTCATTATCCCACTTATCACTATCACATACGGCAACTCATTATCACATGCTGCAACTTGCTACACATACTGTAACTTGTGCACCCAATTACACTGTGATAATAATTAACCTGATCATATAAATCTAGCATACATGCACACATGCATACCAACCTGATCACGATAACGGTTGGCACACACATGCATATACCAACAGTGCAACATAGATGTGTTTGCAGAGGATTAAAAAGTAAGGGCTTATCTGTAAACCATCGTGTAGTTCTGTTGATCGATTCGATGGCGATCTGACCGCGCCTAACCGACCATGGGCTTGTACCCCATGGAACCGGGGGTTTATCCAGCAATACACCTATATCACACTGCAACATGCATATCACATATACATGCTAGAACTTGCAAGTAGGCTATATTGAAATCCAAATGGTATAAGGCGCCAGTCTTGGTCATTAAGACATGAATGAGCTCAGTTATCCCCGACGGAGGATTTGGGATGGGATAACTGTTCTCCTGTTGATCAAGATGGAATACACACCGGAGCCACTTGTGAAAATATAACATTCAACTCATCATCCATCATGATGAGAAGTGCACGATTACAACAATTTAATAACTATATTGATATGCATCATACTTGCTATATGCTGTCCAGTGGTATACGGATTAACTTGTATAATTGATCACTATCAATTTACTTAAGGGTAGGGTGCCAGCTTCCCACGAATTAAAAAATACTGATTACAATTTCCATACTTAGCAGAATTAAAATTACATTGTAAAGATGCCACCTGTTGAAAATTATAGCGCAGAATTTTGCAACATGACCCCCTATTTTTATTGGCTAGGGTCCAAGAATGGGGTGTCCACGTGGTATCAAAAAAATCTGAGGCGATTCTATCGAATCATTTTCGAGATATAATTTTTATGGCAATTGTATTACTTAATCTGCTTGTTTTTATTCTACAAAAAATAGATCTCGAAATTGGTTCGATAGAATCGCCTCAGATTTTTTTGATACCACGTGGACACCCCATTCTTGGACCCTAGCCAATAAAAATAGGGGGTCATGTTGCAAATTTCGCCTCTAGGAATTTTTGAAAGTAATTATTTTATTCATCGATTAAATATGGGATTTGCTATCAAGTTCCAGAAAATGTTTTGAAGCCTTCCGGCACCCTACCCTTAAGTGTACTGAATCATCAGTAAGTACCTGCACAATACATAAGTCACTGACATTACTATGCATGCTGACATTACACTGAGCAAGTAAGTGTATATGATCAAGTATAAATCAACATCACATGTATGATGCATAGATACCATCCAACAAACACATGTGCGTGTTGGATGTCAGTGATGGCGATAGATAAGGGAACAAGATAAATCCACATGCTGAAGGGCTGGATGGAGAATATATCTCCAGACCCGAAGGCAGTATACAGTGTTAAAAAACAGCTGGTCATTGTTGAACACTGTCCATGCCCCTTTCACTCTATCGCTGGAGCAACACCATTATCTTCTATGCATTTGACAGTTGATTCAGAATTTGGTCACTTTAAAGCATATTTCAGTAATCACACAGATCAGAACTCATCTTGACAATGATGTAGCTGATATAGGTATTTAAACATACATTGCTCTAATTGTTCAAGCACTGTTCTGATTTGCTTAGAAACCGAAGATATCATTTTGATACTCTTCCAATGCACCGCCATGTGCCTAAGCAAATGATAATTACCTGATTACTATGAGCATTTGCTCAAGTTACTTAGTATCTGGATGGCACCACCATCCAGAGTATTGTCATGGATCCGAAGAGATAAAGAAGACCTCCAGCAGACCCATTCGTGGGTAGGCAACGTGATCAACAGCCAAGGACAGGCGACAAAACCGAGGAGTGATCTCGCCTGAAGCTATTAGCTAAGGTTATCTAAGGAATTGACAGTCCCGAGTAAGTAATAAATCAACTGACAAGATTCACTATTGATAAATCTATATACAACATCTATATATAAGCCCAAAGTGACAGAAATAGGTAAATCTCACACGTAAGATTTCAAAATGAAAATTTGAGTCCAATTTTTTTCGCGGATCCAATTTTTCACCTATTAAGGTATATGGGGAAAATACCTGAGCACTTCACATCTCGTGTAACACCCTAAAATGTGTGTGTAAAAACTAAAGGGTGTAACATACACCTCAAGGATCACATGGTTAGCAGTGACATGTTGAATGCAGTTTTGCTTCTTTCCTTCCAGTAAACATGCATACTGCTTAATTTTGATATAAATAGGTGTTACCGATACTAAGTAACACCCTACTGTCACTGCAGGTGATTAGGGTCATTGTAACCCGTAACACCCTGAAATGCCACGATATACTAGTGAACAACACTGCATTTGGCATAATGGTCATGTTGAAATCGGCACATTCATGGCTGATATTTCGGGCAACAACCCAAGAACTGTAGGGCAACAGCCCAAGAACTGTACAGCTGCCTCCTATAAGGATTGCATGCTACTTGATGAAGTATTAGGCACTTGACAACTGCCTATGATTATCACACTTCCTTGAGGGGGGAAGAAGGTGGAATCATGTATATATACTTCACCTCATTATATCAATGTACAAACATAATACATGTACATATATATATATATATCACACACACATCCAATTTTGAAGGTTTTGTTGGTGTGGTGTTTGTTTTTTAGATGGTAGAAATACCACAGATACCTGCAGATCCGTCCAATTGGTTCTTTGACATCCTGGGTTCATATGATTCCTTCAGCAGATTTAAAGTACCAAAATGGTTAACTGGTTATGCTGATACTCAGACCCGGTATGATGAAATAGGGTATTTTGATGCCATCAGCAGAATGAAACCAGGCATGCGTCGATATAGAGATCCAGAGACAGAGCCTCAGGAACCAGAAGAGGAATATACGGAGGATCATGCTCCACCTGTCTTCACAGACCCAGATGATGGTCAGATACACTCAGCAACAGTTATTCCAGCAGTACTCGTTCCGAAGGTGAAAATGAATCCACCAAAGGAATATAGAGTCGGACAGGATGCAGAGGTATGGATTGAGACAGTCTATGCTTCTATAAACGCGACCCCCCCCAACGTAATTTACGCGTAATTTACGTGTTTCGGGCCATTTGAGATTTACGCGTAAAACGTATAGTACAACGGGATTTCACCATAACCCTGAGCGGCGATTATCACTGTTAAAATCCATCGAGAGCGGTGATAACCACCACACAATTCCGATATGCAATAGCGCCTTCATTAGGCTTTGAAACTAGCATATATATGCATATGATCATGTTTCAATCCGTAGCAGACGAGCCGAGAGGCGAGAGCAGATGTGCAGATCAGCAGAAGTGCAGAACCTACAGAAGAGGTGTAGAGCAGGGCAGAGGCGGCAGACAAAAGAGCACAAACGGCAAAAGAAAATGATTTCAGTTTTGATGTTATAATGCTCTGATAGCAACAAACAATATATCATTGTGTTCGTCTATGAAATACCTATTTGTATGCAAAGTTTCAGCCGGAAAGACCTCGTGACTCAAAAGCTATTCACATATCAAGAAACCCTATTATTTTCGGTTATTCCACATGGTGGGTGTTCTTCACCAATGTCGGTCATACTTAATAATAGAGTTGTCCCTCGCCCGGAGACGGAACACCCTGGCCGCCAAAAGAAAGGACAACGGCCGCATCAACGCATCTGATCTCATTAGCAAATCTGTGACACTGTTGACTGTAGTCTGAACGAAGTCTCGCGCTGGACACGAAATCGCGTAAAATCTCAGATTTTACGTCATTCGCGTAAAATCGTGCTAAAACAGGGTACACGTAATTTACGCGTAATTTACGTGTTTCAGGCCATTTGAGATTTACGCGTAAAGCGTTTATAGAAGCATAGGAGACAGTGGATAGATATTTCCAGTTCACAACTTCACATATCCAGGAGCAGCAGACAAGGATCTCATCACAGTCTTTCTCACCTTCGGTTCCTCCATAATAATGGCAGACATTTCTTTCACGATGTCGTGGCTAAAACACCTGATGCCACATATGAACATGCCAGGACCACATTCCTCTGGCAGTTCGGGAATCCCCACAAGAAGTCAGTTGCCAGAAAACAATTGACGGCATTACAGCAGGGTAACCAAACATTCTCGGATTACCTACGTACATTCACGTCACTGGCTTCGTTAGCATCAGTTGATTTGGAGGATGTCCTGATTAAGGATAGGTTTGGAATCAGCAATATGGAGTCAGACCTCAGAAAACAGTTCCATCTTAGATTCCTTACGGACGATGAAAGGAATAACCTGGCGTGGGCACAGACCACACAGGTTCTGCTCGATTTGAATTATGTAGTTCATTCGAAGCAGGCGGGGACCCTACATTATAGGGGACAGAAGGAACAATCAGGAGGTCCAGTTAAAAAGGAAAAGGATAAAGGTCGTGGCAATAAGCCATATGGCCGTGGCAATCAGAATCGTGCCAATCAGAATCAGGCCAACCAGAATTCCCAAAAGAATAAAGGGAAAGGCAAAGGAAAAGGCAAGGGAAAAGGAAAAGGAAAAGGATCAGTATCATCTCCTTCCAAATCTTGTTAGCGTTGTGGTCGTCCAGGTCACACCAAAAAGGATTGCTTCGCCACCAACACAGCAGATGGAAAAGCCTTACAAGGCAATCCTCCAGCTCCTAATCCTAATCAGAACAGAAGACAACAACAGCAGAATAATCAGGGTGGTAAAAATGAGTCTAACAAACTCGTAAAAACAGTCAACACCCTGGTTAAGGAGCTACATAATCAGCAGAGCATCAATGCAGCAATCGCAACTCCAGCTCCAGCTTCAGCTCCAGCTCCTCAGGGAAACTCTCTGGGCACTGCACAAGTACCAGTGATGAGAATTCCCCGATAGATCAGCCTGAACATGCCACTGAAGCAAGTGGCCGGGTTGAGAGTATCTCAGAAGAAGTCCTTTCCAGTCTGACACTTCAGTTCCAGCAGATGGATACTCCCTCAGAACACGATCGCACAGATGCAATCACAGACAGCACAGCTGAAATCACTGAAGAAGTTGTTGTTGTATAAAGGGAAAATATATGGACAGAGTACTCACATTATGGTAGATCCTGGAGCAACATCGTCATTTATCGACAGACAGTTCGCTTCTCAGCTGTCAGGGTTATGACCGATGACATATGTGTCATACATGTCATACGTGTCATACCTGTCATCCATGTCATGTCATGTCATGTCATATATTATTATGACAGTCGGTCGTGTCATATATTATTATGACAGTCGACAGTATGGTCGATCATGACTGTACAGGTCGAGTCGCGTCATACATTTATGACAGTCGTCAGTACGGTCGACTATGACATGTACAGTCGTACCATTTGTCATTCACTCACCTTGAGTGACACCTGTCATCGAGAGGCCAGGTTGTGGCATCGAGATGACAAAGCAAGATGAAGTCTTGAAGAACCGAAAGTGTTCGGAGAAAACTCATCTTTCAGAAAACTCAGTCTGCTAGATGAAAGAACAAGACAAGTTGAAGCCAGTTTTGCTTTTGGATGAAGAAAGCTCAGAAGAAGAAGTTACCAGCAAGTTTCGTAGCCGGTACAACGTTCCGGATGTAAAAGTAGCAAAGAGGCGCTTGCAGAATAAGAAAAACGCTGAGCGCGATGCCAAAAGACGTAAGAAACAATGTCCAGAGTGGATGTTGGACAGTCAATGGTAGCTTTAGCTATAAAAGTACATTAGATTCAGATTCTGAACATTTTAGTGGACTTGAATGCACTCAAATTTGCACTGAGTTGCAATTGTCCAAAGTTTTCACTCTGGCATCACTACTTATTTGTGGAATAGCATACAATGGTATAAACCATCCACATATATATTGACACCATATTTGTAATTTCATATCATTTTGGCACATAAGACAAGCATGCTTCATTGAGGAATAAAGACTCTTTGAAAGCTCATTCGAAAATGTATAGAAATTTGTTGCCTCATCCATTAGGCCACGAAGTCTTGGAAAACCCGCAATCTGCATACGGTCTCCAAGCACAAGTTCATCCTCATTCTGAAAAGTGACAGAAATTTTATAGTCATAAAACAGGTCACAATTCTATTGGATTGAAATGACACATTCTTCATTCATATTTCTTTATCATAACAAGTCTCTGAATAGTGTCTGCCCAAAAATAAATGGGCACCATTGAGATAAGTGATCATGTGCTGAAGAATATATACATATCACTAGGCAATGCTAGGGTTCGCTTGGAAGCGATATGATATATGATATATAGCGAGGCTATTATGGAACGTTAATAGCTCACGCAGCGTATGTGTGGATATGAGTGCAGTGCTTCTTCAGAAGTGACTGCTGTAGCCCAACGCTACCTCATTTTACGCAATGCCCCGCATCTCATAGATGCCACCACAATTGGGTTGTGAACCCAAGGCATTGGTTGAACAATCAGTATCGGCTGAACGAATAAGCCATATGATACTCGCATGCTGGTTCAGAACATGCTAGAAGCAAAGATGAGTTTTCTCCGAACACTTTCGGTTCTTCAAGACTTCATCTTGCTTTGTCATCTCGATGCCACAACCTGGCCTCTCGATGACAGGTGCCACTCAAGGTGAGTGAATGACAAATGGTACGACTGTACATGTCATAGTCGACCGTACTGACGACTGTCATAAATGTATGACGCGACTCGACCTGTACAGTCATGATCGACCATACTGTCGACTGTCATAATAATATATGACACGACCGACTGTCATAATAATATATGACATGACATGACATGACATGACATGACATGACATGGATGACAGGTATGACACGTATGACATGTATGACACATATGTCATCGGTCATAACCCTGACAGATCTCCCCTCTTAAGAGAGTTGTGTCCTCACAACGGGCATACCCATAAAGAAATGACATGTCAGCCATCCATCAACTACGAAAATACAACTCGTAGTAAGTTGTCGTCATTAAGACACTTCTTGTTTGACCCTCCATTAGCTTCGATACCAAAGTTAACTTCGGTAACTCTCCATCACTGATTTCTTTGTTCATCATGACAATCATTTTCCAGAACATTGTCTAAGTCGGGCACACTATAGTGACCCTGAATTGACAAATGTATGTGGGCTGCAACCCAACAACTGCATTTGACATCATCTGGCATTTGCCACATTCAAAATCGTCAGACATATTGCCAATATGACGTACAGAGAATCAATGTTCAGATTGACATTGTTACCTCTAAAGCATTCGATGAGTAATCTTAGTCTGATTCTCTATCAAACCATTTTTTCACATAACATAATGATTGAATAACATCCTCCATCACCATCTGATTGGTTTGATACATCTCTTTTTACGAGGGGGAAGAAGAGTATAGATTCATTCATTTTTCATAAAGCTGCCACAAATTGATTTACATCATTGTGATTTTGCTTGGAAAATTAAAGATCTTATCAAAAGTTCCAGCATCTGTGTATAGCAGCCATAAAATTGATGACACGGTACATCATGCTGATTGAAACATCAAATGAAGTCTTATTTGACTTACTAACACATGAAGTTCATTATGAAGAAATCATAGATGCATATTTCTCCGGCTCTATCATATTATATGAAGGGCACTGATACTGGAGAACGATGGTTTTTCAAAGGTGAATAAGCTATATTGTAAGCTTACGACCATCACTTTGACGTCAACAGCCTGAGATGCTGATTGTCGAAATTCAAGAGTTGAAGGATTCATTGAATCAACCTTGATACATGTGTTTTGATTCATAAATTGTTGATCCATGATTTCTAAATCTAGAGAAGCTGGCACACAAGTTGTTGCCAATGTCTTCAGGAAAGCATCTGAGCAAAGTATTGCCAGTTGTGCCATTAAACATCGAATTCCATGAACAGCAAAGCCGAGTGAGTAAATCAGCCACTCTAGCTAATTGCCCGTCATTCCTTCCAGGTTCATGACAAGAGACAATTCATCAAAGTCATACATCAATGCATAAGTCACATGCATGGTTGCACAGTTTGTATCCGAATGCAACCCCATCAAGGTTAAGCATCTTGACAGTAACTCTGGCCAACCAAAAGCCTTCCTGTCTTCGGATATCTTGAGCATTCTCATTTCCAGTTCCATTATGGACTAGGAAGCATCATGACTGTGCCTCGCCAGGACACTAATCCTCAAAGCCGCACACTTGAGGCGAGCCTTATGAGACAGTGACCTTTGGCTTATGGGGCGTCAACCCCTTATCAAATCCTGAACACTTGTTAACACCTGGATAAATTTATCATGATGCAACTTAAGTGGGATTATAAGTTCCACATAATCATATTGTCTACGTATGCTGAAGGCATAACTACCGCATATGATCACAATAGGTCGCAGCTTCTATAACATTGTGGCTTCTGAGTCAAAAGCTGATAGCCAATGACTTTTGCCAATAAATGCCGACCTAAAAATAATCAGGCCGTGGAAACATGTACCCAAGAGGTTTTCATCCATCGGTCGCATAAATATATCAGGGCTGCATCCCAAGAACTGCAGGGCTGCATCCCAAGAACTGCGATGCATCTTCGGTGCAATGGGCTGCAACCCGAGAACTGCAGGGTTATATCCCTAACATTTTTTACCCTGCATCAAATTGATATGACAGGAGCAGGAATTGATCCTTCCTTGCTAAAGGTGTAGTGAGCCTTGTTCAAAATCATACCCTTGCACAGATACGCACACATGCGAGATATCATATCTGTGGATAAATAAAAACTGCTAAATGCTACCTTTGCCAAAACCGTGGTTTGTCATCGGATTCTTGGCCAGTCATCCGAAGCTACCGGAGATATTGACTGAGGTAGAAGGAGTTGTGATCCTAAGTTGTGCTTGACAAACATAACTAAATAAATTTCACATTAGTACGTGGCGAATCCATTCTCACTCATCGCGATAGATGTTCGTCAAAGCGTGCGTACTGGACAAAAATATTGAGGAGTTGAGCAGACCGGTAAAGGATTATAAGTCCAATTCCGTTAAGCAGGGCCGCTCCGTTTGCATTAAAACAAGCCCCTTTGTTCGTTTATTATCGAAATCGGGCTCCCCATCACCGCCTAGGATCCTCCAAAGTTGCTTAAGGAGGGGAGGAAGAGTTGGGTGCACTATATTAGGCCGAGAATCGTTCGAATATAATTCGTTATAATCGTGGGATCATCGATCGCGCAAAAGCGACGACGGCTAGCGCAAATAATCCGTAACGTAGACTTCGGATGCTTTGAATCGTTTAGCACATACATGATAACGTGTGGATCAATCAGTAATCCAGCGTAGGATTGTATCGCGAAAACGCTCTTCATTGAACCTTGGAACGTCACTCAACGATACGATTTCCGGAAAGGTGGGCTACATCCTAAGGACTGTATGGCTAAATGCCTAAGGTGAGGGACTAAAGTGGACTCAGTTCCCCCCAATAACCTAAAAACACCATGAGGGACGCCTCAAATCGGTGTAAGAAGACTGGTACCAGCAAGAAGCGACAACAACAAAGACATTAAAGACATATACAAAGGTATGCCCGTTGTGAGGTCACAACTCTCTTAAGAGGGGAGATCTGTCAGGGTTATGACCGATGACATATGTGTCATACATGTCATACGTGTCATACATGTCATCCATGTCATGTCATATATTATTATGACAGTCGGTCATGTCATATATTATTATGACAGTCGACAGTATGGTCGATCATGACTGTACAGGTCGAGTCGCGTCATACATTTATGACAGTCGTCAGTACGGTCGACTATGACATGTACAGTCGTACCATTTGTCATTCACTCATCTTGAGTGACACCTGTCATTGAGAGGCCAGGTTGTGGCATCGAGATGACAAAGCAAGATGAAGTCTTGAAGAACCGGAAGTGTTCGGAGAAAACTCATCTTCGCTTCTAGCATGTTCTGAACAAGCATGCGAGTATCATATGGCTTATTCGTTCAGCCGATACTGATTGTTCAACCAATGCCTTGGGTTCACAACCCAATTGTGGTGGCATCTAAGAGATGCGGGGCATTGCGTAAAATGAGGTAGCGTTGGGCTACAGCAGTCACTTCTGAAGAAGCACTGCACTCATATCCACACAGACGCTGCGTGAGCTATTAACGTTCCATAATAGCCTCGCTATATATCATATATCATATCGCTTCCAAGCGAACCCTTAAGATCAGCTTGGTATATCACCAACAGACTCATCATCATTCTCAGTGGGGTTGGCTGGAGGAAGCCAATTACCCTGTACATCCTATCTTCCCAATGCTACATTCACGCTGGGTAAGTATAAGGATTCGGTAGATCTCTATGTTATTGACATCAAGCCCTTCACAGTCATCCTGAGACAGGATTGGTTGGAGAGAAGGAACCCACATATTGACTTTCAGTCTAAGAACATGACAGTCACCAAGACACACTCATCAGGTTCCAGTGTTCATCGTACAGTTCTATCCAGAGTTGAAGAGACTCCAGATTCAGATGGCCTTCCTGAAATGGAATTGGTCAGCGCCACCACTATGAGAAAGCACCTGCGACGTATACGGTCCAGTGGGTCGGCTGAAGAAGCCGTAGCTTATCTCTTTTTTCTCTCAGAGGTCAATGGTGAATTGGTCATGGCAGCTGCTGACTCAGACACTACCATGGAAGACCCAGAGGTCACAGCAGCACGTGATCGTATCAGAGAAGACTTTTCAGATATTTTCCAAGAGGATCTTCCAGCTGGCCACACGCCAGAACGGTTTGAAGGTGGATATCATCGCATCAACTTTGAACCTGGGCATAAGCCACCATCACATCCAGTTCGTACTATTCCAATGCCTATGATGGAGGAGCTCAAACGACAAATCATCAAATATGTCGAGTTGGGTATCCTTCGTCCATCATCATCACCATATGGGTGCCCAATCATTTTCGCTCCTAAGCCAGGGGGGAAGTGGAGGATGTGCTGTGATTATCGAGCCCTTAATAACATCACCATAAAGGACACGTATCCATTGCCACCTCATGATACCCTTCTTGAACAGCTTAAGAGGGCACGCTGGTTCAGCAGATTCGATTTCAGCCAGTTTTTTCACCAGATACCCATCCATCCAGACGACATCCATAAGACAGCAATACGAACTAGATGATATGGTTCATACGAGTGGACAGTGATGCCCTTTGGGTTAACTAACGCTCCTGCGACCGCTCTACGTGTTGGAAACCGAGCACTCTTTGACTTCATTGATCAGTTCTTAGTCATTTTCATGGATGACACCATAGTGTACAGTCCAGATTTTGACAGCCACGTGAAGCATGTTCGACAGTTCTTACAGCGCTGCAGAGATCATCAGTATGTTCTACATCAGGCCTTCTAAGGCTGAGTTGTTCGTCAGATGCATCGACTTTATCGGACACCGCATCTCAGAGGCAGGCCTTTCAATCATCGAAGACAGAATCCGTGCAGTCATGGCTATTCAGCCTCCAGTGTCCTATGGTCCAACCGTTGGAAAACAGCCTCTACGCCGTATGGCTAAAGATCGCAAGTCTTCACTTCGGTCATTCTTGGGCATGGTCGGCCAGTTTAGGAGATTTATACCAAAATTCTCCAAGATTGCCGAGCCACTCAATCGTCTCCTAAAAGATAATGCAGAATTTGTCTGGGAAACTGAGCAGCAGCAGGCATTTGACAATCTCAAAAGTGCCATCTGCAATGCTCCAGTACTACAGCTTCCATCTATTATGGAGGTCGATGGATCAGGCACACACGTTGGCCAAGTAGTCTTACAGGATCAAGGCAAAGGTATGAGGCCGTGTGGCTATCACAACGTCACTCTTTCTGATACGCAGAGACGCTGGCCTATTCCTGAGATCGAGCTATTTGCCATTGTGGAGGGCTTCCGGTTCTTTCGTCACATATTGCTGGGAGCTCCAGAGACTATCATTCGTTTAGATCATCAGCCACTGGTTTATTTCCAGTCCAAATCCACACTAAGCCCCAAACAGGCGAGGTGGTTGGATGAGCTCTCCGAGTACAACTTTCGGATTGAGCACATTGCAGGCGAGAATACGGTTGCAGATGCACTTACACGTATTTCTGCTCTCTTTGAACTCACTGATAGTCTGCAACATCACATTGCCGGCGAGGCACATTCAACAGACATTACATCTACAGCGATTCTACATTTATTGCTCTTATATCTGCATCATCGGGTCATCAACTTCACGACATTATTATATCTCAGTATGATCGTGACACATTTGCACAATCTATATTATCCAAGTTGGCATCATCGACATCATCACAGACAGTCAGCAATTTCGAACTCATTCAGGGATTGCTCTATCGCAAGACCATTTTTGGCAGACAACTTTACATTCCACCTACAGATGACGGCGAGATCACACAGCTTCGCCACATTCTACTTCATGAGTGCCACTCAGCCACTGTTTCTGGTCATGTAGGCAAAAATCGCATGCTCCATTTATTGCGTAGCCGATATTAATGGCCAAGAATGACGAAGGCAGCAATTCAGTACATTCGGGAGTGCCCCGTATGCCAACGCCAGAAATCGAGGAGACACAAACCATATGGTCAGTCACATATACGCTATTGTGTGCCAAAGACAAAATGGCTTGATGTATCACTTGACTGGATTACTGATCTGCCTATCACCACTAACGGGCACGACAGTATATTTGTGGTAATGTGTCAATTCACTCATCGCTGTCATCTCATTCCTTTCAACATGACCTGGACTGCTCAGCACACTGCTTCAATATATATGCAGCATATCTTCAAGCTCCATGGTCTTCCGAGGAACATCATCTCGGATCGAGACCCCAGATTTACTTCTTAATTCTGGCAAACACTGTGGAAATCTACTGGTGCGAGATTGTCTATGACGTCATCACACCATCCACAGTCGAATGCAAGCAATGAGAGAAGCCATGCCTTCATTGAGGACATCCTCAGGAATTTTTCATTTTGTTTGATGCATGATTCACCAACCTCTGGTTTATAACTGATTATATAGTATTTTTCCCCCAGGCGTTGTTGCAATGATACTTCAGCCAATTCTTGGGAGGACAAGTTGCCTCTGGTGGAGTTTGCAATAAACAACACGGTTTCTGCTACGACTTGTTATTATACACCTTTTTATCTCGACTCGATGGCGCAGCCACTTTCGCCTCATGATCTGGCAATCACTATTCCGCCAGAAGCTCCTGTTCCAATACATAATGCTATTCGAGATCACTTTGACCAGTACTCGGTTGTACATGCCAATGCGGTAGATAACATTTCCCGAGCAGCAGAAATCAACCGAGCCAGATTCAATAAGACTCACATGCCCCGACAATTTGCAGTAGGGCAGAAAGTTCTTCTACGGACTGAGTTTATTCAATGGACTGGTTTGACACAGACACTTTAAGCAGCCATGTATTGGGCCGTTTACCATATCTAAAGTTCTCAGCCATGGACGTGCTTATCAGCTAGATTTCGGGGATCTCGAAATTCGTATCCATCCGGTTCAGCGTGTATCCAGAATAGAGTTGTACAATGACTCGATCCAAGCACCTTTGCCTCTGCCACAGATGATCACCGAAGAAGGGCAACCACTGTTTGAGATATCACACATACTCTCAGATAAGATCACTAGAGGTGTCAAGTACTATTTAGTGCGATACGCAGGCTGCGGCCCTGAACATGACACCTGGGTCAAAGCCACAGAGCTGACCAATGCAGCAGACATAATAGCTGCCTATGAAGGCTAACAATATATTAAAGCCTATTGCCCTTACTTCTTGTAATATATACTAATACAACATGTCGATCATCTTTATACCCTGTTCTTAATGTTATATCATTATGTTGTATCAGGAGCAGTAAATTGATCCTTCCTTGCTAAGGTGTAGTGAGCCTTGTACCCTTGCACAGATACGCATACATGCGGGTACCATATCTGTGGATAATAAAAAACTGCTATGCTACCTTTGCCAGACCGTGGTTTGTCATTCGGATCTTATGGCCAGATTCCGCAGCTACCGGAATACTGAGGTAGACGGAGTTGTGATCCTGAGTTATGATTGACATACATAACTAAACGAATTCACATTAGCACGTTGTCGAATCCAACCTATGAAATGTTCGTCAGTGCGCGCGTACCGGACCGAAAAAAGGAGTTTGGCAGTCGAGTGAGGATTTAAAGTGGACTTATAAAGACCCTCCGATATCTCGTAAGCAGGGCCTCCTCCGTTTGCATTAAAAACAAGCCTTATTAAAAAAAAAGGCTCTCCATTCTGCCTGTGAACCTCCATAGTAGCGCATGGAGGAGAGGAAGGGGTGGATGCACTATATAAGGCCGTGGAAACAGGACCCAAGGGTCAAATGTCGTTCGTCAAGTGCAATATCTATCCGTAACGTAAACCTCGGAAGACACCCTGAGCGTCACTCTGAAATACGAAACGCAAATCAAGGGGGGCTACATCCTAAGAACTGTAGGGCTGTATGCCTAAGGTGAGGGTTTAAAGTGGACTCAGTTCCCCCCGATATCCTAAAACACCTTGAGGGACGCCTCATCGGTGTAAGAAGACTGGCCAGCTCAACGACAAAGACATCAAAGACATATACAAAGGTATGCACCCTATATTGTGAGGTCACAACACTTCTAAGAGGGGAGATATGTCAGGGATATGACCGATGACACATGTGTCATACATGTCATACCGGTCATACATGCCATACTATGTCATGTGCCCATTACCCGCAGCTTAAGGTGGCTTAAGCCACCTTAACTTAAAGGGCTCATGGGGGCTTCTTCGGCGGTGCTTTCAAAATTTGGAGACCTGTGTCGTCAAGATCTTGAGCTGCTCTTTCTGCAGTGTCTTATCAAAAGTTTGATCTGAGTTCATCTTGACCCTCAAAATCTCGGTTGAAGTAGGGTGGGTATTTCCCAATTTTCCTTAAGATGGCTTAAGCCACCTTAAGCTAATTTC
>LGRX02007400.1:19346-92289 GCA_001247695.2 Cymbomonas tetramitiformis | reverse complement strand
CCGATTTGGTGAATATTGCTGGCTGGCTTTTTTGAGCTATGAAATATGGGGTGATAAGAAATATGGGCGCTGGCGCCATATTTCTTATTGGTGCGCCGCAGGCGGAATTTTTTCAAAATGTCGCATTTTCACGGGTTTATCACTGAAATTTTAAGAAAATCGCTGGCTGATTGAAACATGACCCACTATTCTTACGATTTTCATAGGACGCTGGCGCTGGCGGGAGAGGGGGGGGTATCCAAGTTGGCGAATATTGCTGGCTGGTCCCAAATCTCCGGTTTTCTTATTACCGAGTGATTACGCATGGCTCACCGGGGGCTTCCTCTAAGACGCTTTCAAAATTTGGAGACCTATGTTGTCAAGATCTCGAGCTGCTCTTTCTGCAGTGTCTTGTTAAAAGTTTGATCCGAGGTCATCTTGACCCTCAAAGTCTCGGTTGAAGTAGCATGGGTATGCAAAAACCGGGAAAATCGCTCAAATTTTATTAAATGTTGCATCCTCTTGGATACTTCCCAAAATTGCTCACCGGAAACTTGGGCTCGCCTAATAGTGCACATATAACTTCCCTGTTGCACATCTATTTTTGCACGGACAAGTTCCTGCACGTCTCGACAATGTTCCCGCGAATCTGATAAGCCGATAAACGACGGAATCGCATAAATGAGACTGGAACCAGCAAATGAGACTCAAATGAGACAGGGTATTTTTTTGCGGTTTTCTGGTTCAAAGGGCCATATGGATGTGGTATCCATGATTAGAAACGAAATTCGTCGATAAATTTTGGTTTTAGAGCCGTAAAATGGCCAAAAACACGCGCCGATGCCTGAAAAATACGAGTATCGAAAAAAATTGTACAAAATAAGACTAATGCGATATGTACATTTAAAAAACTTAAAAATATATAAAAAAAAAACAAGGTAAGTTGAAAATTTATGGAAAATCCACGTCTACCCCTATCTTCGAGTGTTTTTTTGAGGTTTTTCGTGTTTGGTAAAGCAGCGACACACTGAAAACTTGGGGCAAACACGCTACTTTATGTTGTTAGGGTGGTTTATGCTAAGAAGTATTACATATATTGCGTAATATTGTCAAAATATATCACACGAAACATATGTCACTTCACCAAGAGCGAGTGAATGAGTAAAAAGAGGCTTTTGAAGCCATTTTGCCTCAGGGTTTGACTGTGCACACTCAAAACTTGGGAAATCACACTATTTCATGTTGTTATGGTGGACCAAGTTAAGTTTTATCATACATGTTGCATATCATTGTTGAAACACGTCATAGGAAACGAAGGTCACTTATCCCAAAGCAGAGGGATGGGTGAAATGAGGCCTTAAAAGCCATTTTGGCTCAGGGTTTAATCGTGCACATCGTGCCAATGGTACTATCCTACCCAAATCGCTGCTCGCGCGGCATAGTGGCGAGATAAAAGCTGCCTACAACAGTTTTCACGACGCAGAACAAGTCGCGGTATATCTATATGCGTTCGTGAGGATGCAGAGAGTGATGTTCATTTTGGGTTTATAATGAGATTGCAGCATGAACCCAAAACCAAAACCAGACCTTGACCTGTTCCAAATAGACACACGCAAGTACGGTTCAAAACACTTAATATACCTCATACAAGTCTGTCAACCCACTTTCTTGCCGCCCTGTAGTCTACAAGCTAAGATGAAAACGCAGGTCCCAATCGAGCTGTGGTACACCGAGGCAAATCAACGAAAACACTCCTCCAACCTGTGATTCACAAGACGATTGTCAGCGGGGGTGTCGGGACTAGAACCCGACTTGTGTAGTTTTTAGCTACACAGGCCACCAAGCACCCCCATCTTACTCGAGAAAATCATATAATAACATGTATGCCTGAGGTTATTTTGAGACTGAGTGTAAAGATGCTTCTCATTGTCTCCGGTTGGCACCAACCAGGTTAACTAGTGAGCTCAGTAGAGAATAGCATGCGGACACTAATATGATGTTTAGAACACAAGTTATTACAGAACACAACTTGTGCCTGGCTAAGTTCTTCTAGTGCTTTCAGGCTCGAGATCATATTCTGAATCGAGAGCATGCACCCGCAGCCTTGGGGCTGTCAGGATCCTAACCTGAACTGTCCGGTTGCTTGCCGAACAGACAGCAGCCCCTTAAAACACATTAAGTTCGATCCGTCAGCCAGCACTGCCAGGTAATAAAGGGCGCAATGCCGTGACCTGCAAATATGGGTGTTCTCTATGTGCTATTATTTTGCCGCGTCCAGTCAGCCAAGGGGCGGCACAACGTGCAGCGGCCAGTATGCTACAAGGCAAATGGAGGCTCGGTTACATAACCTCGAGGCCGAGATCATGTACCCGAGCCTTGGGACCGTCCGGATTTCAACCTGAACTGACCGGGTGGTAGCCGGTCAGACTGCAGCCCCATGTTGATGTGTGAGGCCCGGCTTTTGAGTCCTGCGCTGTAGGCACAGAAGAAATCCTCGAGTGAAATACCTCAATTGCAGACATAAAGACGTCGGAAGCTGTGTGCAATACTAATTGGAAAATAATGCCTTAATCTACATGCCACACTTCCGGATATTTGTGATACGCCTCGAGCAGTCTGCACACACTGACTGTGACCAGGCATCTGGGTGTTTCTTCTTTGAGAAGGCAGAATTCGTCGAGTGCCTTCGACGAATTCCTGAAGAATTTGCAAATGAGTGTGACGGCAAGGTAGCAGCGTGCCTTGACTGGCTTCAGCAAGTTTCCTCTCTTGAACAGTTCTGGACGTTTAAGAGGTAAGATCACGAGTTCGTCCTGAAGATCTCGACGTAAAAGTTAGGACGAGGCTCATTTGTGATGGGCGAATGTTCATGACAAGCGTGGCAACCTCAGAAACGAAATGGATGAGCCGAAACAAAGAGCGAGCTAAAGGAAGCAAACAACCGCCAGCAGCCTGCGATTTTCCTCCCTGTTGCAATGAGAGCCCATTGCATATAGCCCGGATACTCGAAACTATTCCTGTGATCTCGGCCAGAACTGCACGACAAGCTCCGTTAAACACACATCGCAGTGCGTCAGGCACGGAGTCCAAAAACTCTATGTGAAGTTGTGTGCAAAATAATCAGGAGTGGTCACCAAGCTCTCTTTGATCTTCTCCATGCCACCAATGGCGCTAAAGTCAACAGAAAGGTCATCTGGATTGACAACATCCATAGCAATGACCTGCTCGCGAACAACACACCAGCACTTTAGGGTACATAGGTCGTCCTTAGTACTAATGTACCCTAAATTACCGGACGCGCAGAGTTCTCTGGACCTGAAATTCGTTTGCAGATGCCAAGAGAAGTAACGCGAGACTCAGTACGCGAGCCAGTCATCCTTCCGGAAGAAACCCGATAGCTACGTCATAGTGAGTGCAGAGCGGAATTGTGCTGCAAAAAGTTCAAAGTGACCACTTACTTCCTCGTAGGAGTTAGTTTGAATCGGCCTCCCAAGTCTTGCGGCGATCTCTCTCTTCCTTTGCGCTGCCTGGCAAAAAGTTTGAATGTTCACAAATTCTATGGACGGTCGTACGCTTGATCTATTTATGCCAAAGCAAAATAATCACAGGTGAAGAAACCTTTCACTATTTCTAGGGTTGTTAAGCGCACGTTCGGATGTCTCAGTCGCACGCACACAGGCAACAACAGAAAGTAGGTAAACTTTATCCGTGTGATACCACATGAATATGGTAAGTCTCACCGGAGAGGAATTTTCTCGCATGTTCTCTATCCGCTTCAAACCGACCGTCAACACCATACAGCTGAAGACCGCGCTAACAACATATATGAGAACCTGAAAGCAAAAATAACGCCAAATCTCTCGGTCAAGGAACCCCCACGCTAAAATGGGATTATTTTAAGGATAACCTCCGATCGGAGAGCTAGCGGAACCACGACAGCGTCAATTGACTGCACCTCTTGCAAAAGACGCTTCGCCATTGGCGCTCCTCCTTGAGGAGTTCTGCCGGGACCGGTCATTGGATCTGTGGACTTATTACAGACGCGTCTTGCTGCTCTGAATTTCCTTAATCTAAGAAGGTTTCGAATTTCTGCAAAAAGTGTTTATCACACCGCAATATCTGTCGTCTTAGGTTCACAAAGGCTCCGCCACACCACTCGACTGCTCCATCACGGGCTCTGGGGGTGCTGTGCTCCCTCGACGAATTCTCAGTATCTCGACGAATTCTGAGAATTCGTCGAGCAGGGCCCCAGCGCCCGTGACGAATTCTCAAGAGTTCGTCGAGAGCCCTCGACGAATTCTGAGAATTCATCGAGCAGGGCCCCCGCGCCCGTGACGAATTGTGAATTGTCGATCCCTCGACGAATTCTCAGAATTCGTCGAGGGCTCTCGACGAATTCTTGAGATGTCGTCACGGGCGCTGGGGCCCTGCTCGACGAATTCTCAGAATTCGTCCAGGGAGCACAGCACCCCCAGAGCCCGTGACGGAGCAGTCGAGTGGTGTGGCGGAGCCTTCGTGAACCTAAGACGACAGATATTGCGGTGTGATAAACACTTTTTGCAGAAATTCGAAACCTTCTTAGATTAAGGAAATTCAGAGCAACAAGACGCGTCTGTAATAAGTCCACAGATCCAATGACCGGTCCCGGCAGAACTCCTCAAGGAGGAGCGCCAATGGCGAAGCGTCTTTTGCAAGAGGTGCAGTCAATTGACGCTGTCGTGGTTCCGCTAGCTCTCCGATCGGAGGTTATCCTTAAAGTAATCCCATTTTAGCGTGGGGGTTCCTTGACCGCGGCGCGGCGTTCCTGATCCCAGATTATGCACGGATCTCGCGCGCAAAAAAGCCACGTTGTTCCTAACACACCTAAAAATAAGTATGCAAAGTTTCGATGCTTGCGGTGTATTGCTCAGACCTCTACATCAAGCTGCTGGACAGTGACTTACGGGTCCGTAAGTCACTGTCCAGCAGCTTGAGGTGAAGGTCTGAGCGAGAACAGGTGAGCGGATTATGTTTTGTTCGACGTGAGCACGTGACGGAGGCTAGACACGTCATCATACCACGGATATGCGAATGGAAAATATAAAAATTGAATTTCACCAACAAATATTTTAGTGAATATAAACCTTTGGTATATTCACTACATCGCGGCCAGATAATTGGCTGAAAAAAAAGGATTCCCACACGACTTGTATTTATTGGTCATAGAGACCACAGGCTTTCGCTGGAAGCGCTTTCGCGTTTTTTTGCTCTTTTTCCGCATTTCCCCAATATTTCCCGATATACATATATCCCTTTGGCATCATTGTGATAATGATTTTTCGAGGGACGGTATAAAATTTTCAGTCTGCATTTTTAAAAATAAAATTTTAATTTTCTATTCTAGGCTTGTCACTTTTCTATTCCAAAATAATAATATTCCGGATCTGGGGCACAACGTCGGATGTTCGGAGCCGTGTATGTGTTTTAGTGCGGGTAGCATTCTCCCTGTGATGACGACACATTTTCAGTATGTTTGCAACACATGGTGAACATGCTGAAACGATTGACAACAATCATGTCGCAGTAATACTCGACATATATATAGCACGTGCGTGGGAGCTCCAAGGCTGCACCTCCGCCGGTACACGTCGTACTCCGCATGTTGTTGAAAAAGCTTTCGGTAAGCGGGAATGCTCGCTCCTTGCATCTGGACTAACGCGCCACCTTGACCTAGCGCGCCACTGCGAGAATGCATGTTAGAGATCGTCGATGCAGTGATCAGATGTTGGTACGTCATCGAAGCTGCGCAAAATCGCGATCTGTGTCATATCAGAAACTCGAACAGTGAAAATCCCTTCACGATCTATAGTTCTTAAAGCTGGTATCGAAGCGACGGTTTGGAAACCGCCTCGGATGTAACGGCATAAGGCACGCTGTGACCTGCGCTAAGATCGCGTATGCATGGGCATGATGTGACCCGCGATGATGACGTGTACACATTTCATACAACCCCCGGTACGAGCGGACACGGCGGTTGGCTGCCACGTCACCGTATCCGAGGTCGGACCTCTGAAAAGTAACTCGACCGACGAACGTCGTGAGGTCACGGCACTATACAGAGGGGAGATATGTTACTACGGATTGAAAGATCAGGACAGACGCCCGCAGTCGCGATGTCGGTACGTCATCGATCGATGTCACAGTCGATCTTCGATCCGTATGATTATCGGAACTGTAAACAAGAGGATCGGGCTTGAACATCAATAAGCTTTGACAGCTCAGTGGCAGAGCCACATGGCACCTAGGGGGGGGGGCAAAAGCTTCATTTAGGGTATTTGGGTATGGCTTGAAAAATTTACAATGGATACTAGTCATGTTAATACATCTATTACCTATTTCGATGTTGCTGAAAACGATGGTGAAGTCCGTTTAGGCTGATTCGAATGCATTTGGTGTGCAACATATGTAAAATTCGGGGGGGTGTAGGACTTATAAGATAGGGTTTGAGCGTGCTAGCACCCTGAACGCGTTAGGTGCATGCTGATCGATTATATATGAGTGCCAACGTTATTATATATGTATATTAAGAAGCTTTAGGTATGCCAATAAGTCCAAGGAGTGTTGAATCTCAAATTGGACCACCGGTTATGTGAATCGCGAATATACGATAAAGCGCGAATATATTGCTAGTGATGATAATAATATGGATAGAGCAATCTATTCAAGCCTACTTTTGCAACAAGTGTGCATATAACGCAACTAGTAACTATGCCTTTTGTGCCCTTAAACAGGAGGCAGCTTGCTACAACTGGGGATCGAAGATCCCAAACATTTTCAGCCTCACAGTGAACAGCAGTTGATGCAACGGATGCTCAGACCCTTACTTTGCACTAGAAAACGCCTCCCTCACACACAGAGGGAGTGCCATACTAAATATATTAGTTATGCACGTTACTATTTATCTATCTACTAAGTGCTTTAACAAAGCATCTACTGTGCGTGCTGTTGCCCACGGAGCCGACGGCTCCGTCACCACGTACGGTTACCGTCGGTTCCGGCAACCCCCTCCCCCTCCCCGGAACTGTTGGGATTTTAACCCAAGCTGAGCGGGGTGAGCCCCAATACTCAGACTACAGTCCCGAAACGTATCGCATCGACTGTGCACACCTCCCGAGCTCGCCGTTCCCTGACTGCGTGTTGATTCCAGCAACACGCAGTCAGGGATCTACCTAGTTTCCCAATCAAAGTGCAACAAACAGGAAGGCGTATTCCTGTCTATTATGGAGTTGCAGCGGGTCGCAACTCCTTCCGCAAGAGGGGAACACTTCGCTCTTCACCTGCAGCACTTGCATCCCCGCTCCCCCCCCCACGGGACTGTTGGGAATTCAACCCAAGCTGAGTGGGGTTCGCCCCAACACTCAGACTGCAGCCCCAAAAATACCACTCATACTAGCAGCACTATGGAGACAAGATATCAAGGTTGGGTTTGCGCGGAGTCGAAAATTGCAAAAACTTTTCAAAAAGAAATTATTCGATAAATAAGTCGACGGTATCAATTTAAATATATTGCGCACTTCAGGGGCGAAATTGAGCAAGGTATGCAAAAGTTATGGCTGATACCGCTCGTCCATCCCCCATACTTAACCATACTTAAGCACAAACTTGAATCGCTCATATCTCGAGATCTAGATTTTGAATTTCTTTTTGCAATTTCCGACTCCGCGCAAACCCAACCTTGATATGCACCCGCCAGAAGGCCTGTGCCTTAGGCAAACCAAACTAAGGTAAAAAGATGAGGCTCGCAGGCTGCACTGGGCCTGCTGCAGTCTCATTCGTATTTTCTCGGCGCTGCCGCGCTCAACAATTTTAGCCTCCACAAACTAGTTATTACGGGCTTCGTCAACTGAAAAAAACAGCTACTCTTAAGCTCAAAACAGCCCGTGAAAAAAATACACCTTTGGTTTACCTTCTTGGGAGTTTTTTTTGCAGCTCTCCAAGCGAATCTGCACACAGCAAAGTCCGACAGAGTTAGAGGGGGGAGCAGGGGTGATTAGACCCGAGGGCACACAAGTCCCGCCAGAGAATTACTCCCTGGACGCGCTGCTCCCTTTAAGTAAAAAGCTAAAAACCTTCCTGTGAGGTCAAAAAAGGCTGTGACCAAGTCTGAGCGCATGCGATGCAGAACAGAGTGCACCGCAATAGTTCAAGCCTATCAGCGGAAATTCCGGACTTACACAGTGGTCCTCGTGTCAGCAGCGAACGCGGCCAGTTCCTATCAACTCAGACCCGAACTCGAAATTCGGCAACACCAAAAGTTTTATAAAAAGGGTTCTTTAAAAACTGAACAAAAATAATCGCATCTTTATGTTGTGGATGTTTTTTTAAAATCAAACCGCGTCACCTGAAAAGGTTCTTAAAATATGCAACTGTGAGCGACTCGGTACTTTGTAATACGCCGTATGAAAGTCTGAGCCCTCTGTAGAGCACGTGCCGTTTCAATAATGTTTTTTAATGGCTTGAAAATAAATGTTTTCGAAGCCGCCGGCTTGTATGCCACGTAGGACCAATGAGCATACGCGAACGGCAGTCGTGTCTGGAGCGGTTTTGGGCCGCGCTAACAAGACAATTTTGGTATCATTAAGAGCCAGTTTTTTTAATAAGTGGAGCTTTATTCGTCTTGTGTCCCATTGTGTCATTCATAGTATGACACAGTGTTAAGGATGCCTGCCAGTGCATGATTCCAGTGTGAATCACAGGTGAATCACACAGTGTTAAGGATGTGTCACACTGTATTAAGGATGTGTTACACTGTGATTGGCCGAAAATACCACAAGACAAATTGACCCCCAAAAAGCTCCAATTATGAAAAACTGGCTCTTAACTCCTATGCTGTTATGGCATCTGGAATTTCTACGGCGGCATGGTCGGCTAGACCGTTGCTTGTTAAGGTGCATATGAAGACATACGTGTTCGTGCTTGCAACCAAGTTCTGTTTGGCATCGTTAGGCACATTTTGAGCTATCGAATGCCTTGATAGGGGGTGTCTAAGGGATCCAAATTGGCGTTTGTGGGGGGGGTAAATCGATCGATTTAAATGTCGTTTAAGCGTGAGATAACTGCATGGGAGTTAACCTATTCTTAGATGACACTTTACCGGCATGTCATGGGTGCCATGTGGCAAGTGGGCGACAACCATGAGGTCACCGGATCGCGGAAGCCGGCTTGGCGCAACATTTGTGCCCGAGCTTGCGTTGACGTTCGGGTCTCGTACAGTGAAAGTCCCATCACAATTTATAGACCTTCAACATTGGTATCGAAGTGACGGGGCTCGAACCCATGACCTCCCGATTCAATCACGGTCTCTCTATCCGCTGAGCTAGGCGAAGCCATTGATGGCATCGGTGAGCATGTAAGGATACTCGTACAGTTTCTGATATTATACGATTCGCGCTTTGTCAGCTTCGATGACTTACCGACATATGTTGACTGCACGCGAACCGTAACAATGCACCTCGCAGACTCCGTGTCCATGAAAATGGGCGACGGGAGTACACCCACTCACTGATCAATTAGGTCCTCACCAGATCTTCAACAGGGAATTCACAAATCTCACGCAGTATAGCATATCCCCGCGACGGTTGTTGAGAACCGTTGGTATTTCGGTGGTTGTTCCCAGAATGCATATAATGAAGATGCTGGGGTGACATCAGGAGAAAGCCAACCATAGGGGGAAGTTGGGGCACGGTAGACGCCAATTGCCCCCATGAGGGGGGTCCGATTCAGATTATTGATATATTTGGGGAAATAGTGATAGAGAATCTGAGATCGTGGATGAAGAATGCACGATCAGTAAATATAATCTCTCTGGCAGAATCATTCGATACGATTATGACATAATCAACTTCGGTGTCTATAAGATACCGTGACATTTGACGACAGATATGACATTTATGGCCGTGCGGGTTGGGGAAAAACTGGGATTCCTGTCACGTGAAAGATAGCCGACCCAACATGCAGCCTGTAGTACATAATAGAGAAACGTGAGTTCCTCGGGGACGTGGTTGCAGATGAAAAATATTTTTGCAACACGGCGTTTATTTGAACAATCGCGGTTTGTTATATATATATATATATATATATATATCGATTTGTGTCCGATGACTCTATAACTTCGTATATGCATTCGTATGCCCCGTCCGCATGCGCTACGGTAACGAAATTGTCATAAATCACATGTATTATTAATACGAAGTATTAGTTTAAGCTCTTAGATGTGTACCAATTTTATCTAAAGTGACATACGCATGGCGCGTGTGTAAATCTCAAACACCCCGAAACACGAAATTTACGCGAAATTTACGGCTGGGGGTGACGTTTACATAAACATAGGTCGCATCGTTCAACTTATTGGGCTTTGCGGGGATATTTTACCGGCGCCGACCACACGCCACATGAACTAAGCAGGAGGTTGGCGAATGCCATCCTAGCGCTTGGGCTCAACCCCAATCACGACTGGCTTTCTCGAGTCCCTCGCCGAAATATAATTATTTGGGAATTGAAAAGTCGTCGCTCGGGAATACTTTTCATTTTGCATTCTGGGGAATACTTTTATGTGCATGTGACACACGATGCCATTTTCCGAAGAATGGATTTTTAAAAAATGAAATCACACGCGTGTCGCTGTGGGAAGTATCATGTTTGTCGGCGCTGTCGCTCGGTTGGAGGTGCAATATTTTACGCCTGTGAAGCGCTTAAGTATGTGAACAGCGCTTCTCGCACGGATACCCCCTGCTGTTGTTAACTGAAATTCAGTACGCAAACAAATTGTCTTACGTTCGTAACTGAAATATATGTATTCCTAATACGAATGCCTATATTTTGAGTTCTTGATTGAGCAAATCCGTGGCCGCATCAGCTCAGTTTGCAGTCGCGACTGCAAGCTAAGCTGATAGGTCGATGTCTCTTTCAACCGCATGCCATGGAAATTGGAATCTGCGTATGGGGTTCTCGTGCGTTCTAAAGCACGAGCCTTGGAAAACAATATTGCTAACAGCAATATTATTGCACCCTCGAAAGCGCAAGACCTGGAGTGAAGTATCCGCAAAGCGGACGGCGATCTTCAAGACGCGTTTTGGGTTTGGGTTTGAATGCACCCAAACCCCGAACAGTCGAAGAGTTCTAGTCGTTCTCGTGCGTTCTAAAGCACGAGACTGTACTGACATATTGCTGAGATATTTATCGCGTGCTTCCTCGAAGTACCGACGCATGCGATAAGCTATCAAATGGGCCAAACCGAGGATGCATTTCTTTGGCAGATTTGTGGGTTTGGGTTTGAATGAACCCAAACCCAAAACAGCCAAAGAGTTCTAGAGGTTCCCTTGCGTTATATCGCACGAGACTGGACAGACATATTTTTTAAGATAAATATCGTGTGAACACTCCCCCGAAGGGGACCTAAAGTGCAACGGGACCTCTTGAACTGTTTGGCTGTTTTGGGTTTGGGTTCATTCAACCCCAGACCCATAAAACTGCCAAAGAAATAAATCCTCCGTTTCGCTCACAGCCGATCTTACACCTCGCACTGCAAGGAGGTAAAATATAAACATCTTATCAATATTGATTCAAGGTATCTGGCTCTAGAACGCACGAGAACCTCGGAAACTTTTGGCTGTTTTGGGTTTGGGTACATTCGAACCCAAACCCAAAACGCACGATGTCGACATACAATTTCTTTACGAAAGCTTGGCCTTAGACCATGTGCGTCAAAGATTGAACTGATATTACTATTAGTAACATAAATTCTAAGTCTCGTGCGTTAGAACGCACGAGAACCTTGTTGCAGTTTATGATTTCATGCTTTGGGTGTAAAAGAGATGAAGCCATACCAACTTAGCTTGCAGGCGGCACTGCAAACTGAGCTGATGCGGCTGCTGACGGGCTCAATCAAGAGCTCCAAAAAATAGGTATTCGTGTTAGGAATACATATTCTTCGGTTACGAACGTGGGGAATTTTGTTTACTTGATGTAATTCAAGTAACAGTGCGTGAGGGTATGCATGCAATTGAACGTTCGGCGCTTCGTTTTGGCACCTAAGAGCGTTTTTTAACCTAAAACCTTGCAGAAGTGTCGCTGTGTCACGCGTACTTCACGTCCGATCGGTCCGGTGACAAGTACGTCTCGTTGGATCGCATTCTCAGATTCTGATTTCTGAAATCCGAATTTAAGAATCGTTTAAATTTTGCGTGTCGATCGGATGTGGCTGTCGTGTGGTGTAATCTAATGATGCTGGTCAGTGTCTCTGAAAACCGATATGATTTCATTTTCCAGGAAATGGCATCGTGTGTCACATGCACAGAAAAGTATCCCCCAGAATGCAAAATGAAAAGTATTCCCAAACGAGGACGTTTCTATTCCCAAATAAATACACACCCGTCCCTCAGCATCTGTGCTTCTGTGATGGCGAGGGACTCGAGTCGTCCCACGCCACAGATGGCCAGCAGCGGGTCACAATCATGGCCTGGTTCCGAATACATTGTGTCTGATGGACACGTTGCATTTCCCGACAGCTAAATACTGTTTCGCAAGTGACCGAGACGACCGCGTCCAGAATTCACGCATCTGCTGTTCTGCTCCTTTACGGAGCCAATTTACAAACAGATTCGACATCAACACCAGCGATATTCAACTGCCAGCACATCTTTTAGCGGGTTCTTGCATTGATGTGTTCGCATGCGGATGGGCATCGCGATGACGCTCTTCCAGCGCAAGAATCTAGAATGCGGATTGCCTCCCATATGCTGAATAAGGGGCCAATCGGAATGATTACGAGGGACAATTCGCACATCAGTAACGGATGGCGATAGCTTCAGGCAGAATTTCTTAAGAATAAGTTGTAGTATGATCAAATATCTCGGAGCCGTTGTAAAAAAGAAACTCACGCCTGAAATCTGAACCTGCTACATTTTGATGATTTTGTATACTTCAAATTGGCAGTATGAGCATGCAGCATGGTACCCTGAGGTAGGTTGGGCCATAAACAAGTGAAATATCGGGGGTTGGTTGTGGTGAAGTCGATTTGGTCCATTAATTGGTGCGGTGCCCCTTGGGCGGGGATTCCAGGGTATTGGGGAATACCCAAACTGCCAAAATTCGATAGCGGGATTAGGCTGAGAGGTGAGGGCTGGTAGTATGGGTTGAATTTGAATCTGAAGTCGGCTACTCGATTTGGTGACGGGAGGTGGCCATAATTGCGGAGCTGCCCTGCGGGGCTGACAGGCGCCACGGAGCTATTCGTTGAATCGCAGTGGGGCAAAGTGGGGGTGGCGAGTTGATGGCAGATGAGCATGGGAGTGCAAGCGAACTTAAAGTAAGGCAGATTAGGCCGTATGCAAGTTGTATACAACGGCGGTGGGTCAGTTGAAGTCGATTTGGTCCACCAACGAGCTGTTGCAGCCGAAACCCTAACTGGCGCTGACAGGCGGCCAAAATCGATCGGGAAAATATGGGTATAGTTTCTAGGCTGTTGAGTATGGCATGGCATGAAAATCAATTTAAAAAATCCAAAATAACACAACATACTCCTACCGCTCTCTCAGCTATATCAGCTGAGACAACATCCCAGTGGCAGTGTCGGTAATTGGTTGAACCAAATTCAGGAAGAGGTTTAGGGCAAGAATGCGGCGTGGAGAAGTGGACCATTCACGGTATGGCCTTACTCACCTCTTAGGACAGTCCATCCGAAGGCTGGGAGGATTTAGTAGGGTATGGTTCAGGGAATGTATAGATAAGCAAATCCCTATCGTTAATTGAAAGCTTAGACAAAAGTTGCTTAGACAAAAGACAGATATGGGTAATGTATCGACAATTAGCATGATATTAACGCTCACAAACAATTTTCTGTTTTCCAAAGTTTCACAGGTGTGTCCTAGCTCTGCACACTCTGGGAGTCTCAATATTAATATTTATAATGATATTGCATACTTGGTGTAATCGTATCAAGTATGCTTGTGCGATTGTATTTTCCATGCGACACGGGCAATATTGACATGACACAGTTATGCACAAACCCAGGATGTCAATGCACCGAGCAGAACTTCCTAAACCTATGTTGACGGAATTCAGCCGGACTGTCCCAGTTCGTCTAGCAGATTAGACTCTTGCGTACGAGGAGAGTTCACCATATCCTCAAGATGTGCGTTCATCAATCTTGATGAGGTGATACCCAAACGAAGTTTTAACAGGGCCGTGGACAACGCCTGCAAGCCGTTTCACAGCGATGTTATGCGTAAGGAGGGATGCTCCGTCAGCATGCTTCAAACGTTTCCCACCAAAAAGATAAAAACAAGGGCGTACCAACTTCATCGTTGAAAACCACATTGTTAAACTCTGGTACCATTTGACCGGGCTTAAACTCTCCAAGCGATCCACCCCGTTGCTGGCAAACGTTCCTCCCAACCTTGGAGGTCAGTCTGCAGACAGGGGGTACTGTTTCCTATACTCGTGCGGAAAAATGCTGCTAGAAGACAGCTTAACTGGTAGGACTACCACAAGGATTTCAAAGGTGTCGGCCAGCTGCACAAGCTCCCTGGGAGCCAGAAAGTGCGCTACTTTTGGGGCGCAGCTTAAACAGGAACGCCTCTTGCAACAGCAGTCGAATACTCGAAGGAAATGAGGGGATAAATATGCACTGGGACTGATGAAACGTGTCCCTCACTCCCAAAGCGCCAGGCATGCCGTCGGCATTCACGCGCAAGGTGACCCCTCTCACCATGACGTGCGACTGAACGTAACACTATTGCGTCACCTCTCTTCAGTTTTGAGTGGCAACACTATGGGGCGACAAGATGAAAGGCGGCATACCCCCGAAGGACAAGTGCTGTTCGCCTTCGCTAACTCAGCAAAATCGGCCCCACCGTCAAGCTCCAATTTTAACGCAAGTGCCTGTCATAAACAACCGCGGGATCAAGAAGTTCCATCTTTGGCGCCAGCATGAGAAGGTAAGCATAACAACATATAAAGGCGGAGTTGGAACAGAGTTAGCCTTCAATAGCCGCGGATGACGTACCTGCTCCTCTGTGGGGACCAGGATGTGGGAAGCTTTCGCGCTCACCTGGAAAACTACAACACTTCAGATAGAAGGTCGAGCCAAGCAAGTTACCGTTCAAAAA
Organism: Cymbomonas tetramitiformis; assembly: GCA_001247695.2. Lineage (NCBI taxonomy): Eukaryota > Viridiplantae > Chlorophyta > Pyramimonadophyceae > Pyramimonadales > Pyramimonadaceae > Cymbomonas > Cymbomonas tetramitiformis. The sequence continues at coordinate 77,164 of LGRX02007400.1, read as the reverse complement.
GTGATTTCAGGTATTAGCTGTACAGATTCGTCCCCGGCGCTGATAAACCGCAATATTGTCCTTGGAAGTCGCGACAACGATTTTCTTGCATACGATCGTCCGTGCTTAGCACCGTAGGAAATGTGGGTGCGGTGCCCATGTAGTATCCTCGTGGCGAAATGAAGCTATGTCAGCTCACACGACGAAGCGTGCAGTTGAGTGACGTGTGTTAGCGCACTCATCGATGTGCGCATAATTTGAGTGACGTTTCTACCGTTTGTGCTATGGAGCCAAATTCGTACCGAGCTAAAGTCTCCTCGAAAATACGCAAAGGCGAGGTATAGAATTCCCGGGGTGAGCGCGATAGCATACTGGAGGGGTGATGCCTGAGTTGAAGCCTGTAAGCAATGCACGGGAAGGACAAACATTTTCCTTAGCGCAGCTCGAAGCGACATACAAGAGTCGAAGAAGCGAGGCCGAGTGAGGTAAAGGAAAGGTATGTCGGCACAACTCAAGGAAGACGCACCCCACGAGGGTATTCCTGACTTCTCCAATGAAGCCGCACACTACGGGGGTATACCCGACCTTGAAGCCACAGTTTCGTATACGCATAGACTGTCGCAAGGACACTCTACGAATTGCACTATAGTAACAAATGTTTGTTGGGCTTCGCGAGCAACGGGCGACATGCAAAATATTGGCAATTCGTATGAATATGACTTAGCATAATGTACGCCTTTTATTTGGGTCAACCACTTTCATAACATCAGAATACAGATGGTGGTAGTCTGCACCTCGGCGACTTCATCCGCTAACGTGCATCCCGCGAAAGACAAGTACGCGCCGATCGAAGTACCAAACGCAAGAGCTTCGGTATGTAGAACACGCTTATCCGCAGTAGTAGAGTCCTGCATTTCGTGTTGACATCGATGCTGAGCTTTGATCACCTTGATGCCTGAAGTTCTGTTCGAACGAGTGCTGGGACGCGATGGCACCCGAGACTTGCAACTTTTTAGCAGCTCGACACCAACAGGGTGCCGAGAGGTTCGGCTCTGGCAAGCTATTTCGCGCAACACAGTCATAGCCCTGATGTAGCGTCGCGTTGACGTACTAAACTACAGTTGTTTATGGGAAAATGTCAAGGTTAGGCAAACAGTTGGCGTCTTGGATCTGAAAAGAGGATTTGTGGATTTTCTTATCGAACGAGAGCAAGATAGATTCAAGATATCGAGATTGTTTCCCCCATCGCCCGTCAACGTACGGCCACGAATCTCGGATGTTCGAATCCTGTCGCTGTCGCTCCGGCTCGCGGTTATCGCCAGGTTCGAGGTTGAGGTTCACCTCCTTCACCACCCTCGATCAAGGGGTATAAACTAAGAGGATGCCACGCCCAGTGTTTGCCGCAAGATATGGGGATAGGGTACTGTGATCAATGCTACTTCCCTCCCCCCAACGGCTACCCCCCCCACCAACCTCCACGAAAGTCATATGCATGCCGCCACTAAGAGCGCATCGGCATCAAGGTCTTGCACCTTATGTGGCAAGGCATTAAAGGGCACTCATGCACGTTCCGGGTGTCCGTTCGTGTGCAACCGTTGCACCTATCAGGAGTGTAAGTGCCTGGAAGGTCCACTGTTTGTGTTCAAGAAGTAGCATTGTGATGCGGTGTATGCTAACTTTGAGTAAATATTGGATTGGTATAGTAACTAGCCGTGAGCGGGGCTTTTGCTAAAAATTACCCAATGAATTCATTTGATATATATATATATATATATATATATAGCCATGTCTCATTGTAGTCCGGCGGAATTTCTATTGGCGCTTGCATATCGGATGCCTGCGTAGATGCATAGTAGACCGATGGAATTAAGTGTGCGAGGAAGACAGATACGCTGTCCGGCTAAGCTCGCTGAGCATCAAACTGATAATCACATAGACAGTGTCTGGCCGAGGCTTTATGCTCTCGGAAACCCAGACAGTGAAGCAAGACTGTACTACTGTACTGTACTACTGTACAGTACAGTGCTAGCGGGATGTCACGGACACGATACGGAAGCAGGGTCAGGCTAGGGGCTAGTCAGAGCCCATAATAACTAAGCCTAAACCCGAAGTCCAGCAAAGTGTGTAAAAATGTGTGAATCGATAGGTAAATCGAATGATACCTTGGTGGATATATGCATGCACCGATGGGTATACCGAAACATAAATGGAAATTTGCTTATAGGAGAGCTCACAACCAGCTCGCCATACATATGACCACAAAATCAACCGAATCGTGTGAGAGTTAAAAAAAGTAGGCTAGGCTTCGTGAGAGTTGAAACTCGCATAATATCTGAGAATCCGCCCACGTCGTGAGAGCTAAACATTCGTCTATGGGAAGTTGAAATCAACCTGTATGAGAGGTTACGATTGGTCGTCCATATGAAAACTCAAAATTCGGCGACGTGATAGCTGGAAATCGTACCCAAAATCCGGGGTCGTTCGGGCCCCAAAAACCGGGCCACTTCGGACCCAAAATCGGGGGCCCGGCGTGACCAAAAGCACGGGCCCTTCGGGCCCCAAAATCAAGGGCCCTTCAGGCCCCAAAATTAGGGGCCCTTCGGGCCGCATAATCAGGGGCCCTTCGGGCCCCAAAATCCGGGGCCCTTCGGGCTCAAAATCCGGGGCCCTTCGGGCCCAAAATCGGGGGCCCTTCGGGCTCAAAATCCGGGGCCCTTCGGGCCCCAAAATCAAGGGCCCTTCGGGCTCAAAATCCGGGGGCCTTCGGGCCCCATAATCGGGGCCCCTTCGGGCCCAAAATCTGGGGCCCTTCGGGCCCAAAATCGAAGGCCCTTCGGGCCCCAAAATCGGGGGCCCTTCGGGCCCAAAATCGGGCGCCCTTCGGGCCCCAAAACCGGGGGCCCTTCGGGCCCCAAAATCGACGGCCCTTCGGGCCCCAAAATCGGGGGCCCTTCGGGCCCCAAAATCGGGAGCCCTTCGGGCCCCAAAATCGGGGGCCCTTCGGGCCCCAAAATCGGGGGCCCTTCGGGCCCCAAAATCGGGGGCCCTTCGGGCCCAAAATCGAGGGCCCTTCGGGCCCCAAAAATCGGGGGGCCCTTCGGGCCCTGTCCCCGGTAATTGGCCACCCCAATTAAATGTCCCCGATATAAAAAATTTGCCGGGGGTTGTGGCATTGGGGGTGATCTGAAAACGTTTTCAAAACGTTTGAAACGGTACCGGTTTCAGGTTTCAGGTTATCTCTCCAACCGGTACGCATGAGCAGACCATATCTCTCTTCTCTGGAGATAACCTGAAACCTGAAACCTGAAACCTGCAGTTTCGTGATAGCTACGATAAGATGGATAAGGCCTTAGGCCTTAGGTCATCTACCAGGGTGGATTCGATCGCTGTAGTACGCATAATTTTGATTACCGTGTTGTAGTTGAAATTCTTATGGTGAAAAAAACAAATTACATCAACACGTGCCCATCCTGTATTGCTCCGTTTCAGACATCCCGCTCAAGCACGAAGAACCCGTTGAAGCTCGGCTGAGCTCTGAAGGGGGACCTTTTCGATGGCCACACCTCCTCCTCCTCCTCCTCCTCCTCCTCCTCCTCCTCTTCCGTCAAAGGGTAAGTTTCTGGAGGGGGCACTGAAACTGTTAGTCGCAAAGATTTAGCTTGACTTCCAACATTTAGTGGCGTGCTGAGGAATAATACGGAGGGATCCTTCAGAGGGCGACGTCACTGCCCTCAGAATTTTATCGGGCATATAATATAGGGGGTGTCCTTTTGTGGACAGCGGAAGATGGACCGGGTTTCGATTTCGCTTTTGTGACGAGTTCCTCAAGCAACTGTCTGTCTACTTTCAAGCTAACAGGCGCTGATTTCACTTGCCCCCAGTACTATAACCCCCTTTCTGTTTTGAACGATCCACGAGGGTACGACGAGGCATATAATTTCATCACTGGTAACTATCACTTACTATCAAACTAGCAAAAAGTCTATCGTGCAAGCAACCTTGATCCCTTTCTTCACATTTGTCGTGCTCCAGTTCAGTGTTGCATACAGAGTACTTTTAAATGCTGTGCACGCACGTCTTGCGCTATCCATCCTGGCAAGGTCCAGTTCACAAGTCACCTCAGGCTGCTGTTTGAAGCACTGCCCTGCCCGCCCCATCAAGCGCTGCCAAACGTATTTCGCTCTCGGAATCAGCTTTGTAGACTTTGGTGTTAAATCTAAGATGGTATTAATCGAATCCTCGACGTGTCTCAAGGTGGAAACGCGTCCTCATCTGTTTTTCAGCACACGTCAAAACGAAGACTCCGGCCAAGCTTCTCGAGAGCGGTGAACATATTGAGAGTTTAATATGGGGACTCCGGCGGTCGGATGTACAAAGCGCTTCACAGGTAAGTCCCCTCAGCCCACAAGTCAGGCCTCGTTATAATCATCGCCACGCGTGTTGGCGGCTTTCAGCAGTCGAATATACAAGTTTTGTACCCCTTTCAACTGCAAATTGTAAATCCTGTTTCCACCTGACAGGACGCCACGTTGTCTTAGGGTTGTAGGGTTTAAATAACACACTGCGGAATAACTGAAGGCAGTCAACGAAACTGAACACGTATCTATTGCGACTATTTGCGATCTAGAAAACTGTTGTCAACTTCGACCGCCAAGACGCCAATTTATGTAAACCAAGTCTGAGCGCAGGCAGTTCGCATCCATGTGGAGCACGAGACACCGATTTCCCTTGATCACTTCCGGGTCAGCACTCAATTCTTTCGGTTGTCATATGTTAAGCTACACCAGCTTGGCAGCAGGGTTTCTTAATAACTTATTATTGTGACGTTGTCTATGTATCCTGAAGCATAGGTCTTGTGCGCCTGTTGTGCAACGCTCGATATTTGCGTTGGTAGTCAGCCTACTCTTGGCAGAATGGCCTCTGCACGCTCAAGCAATGTCACGATGTGGGCTTCCCCCCTCGCCTGATGGGACCCTATTTCCCTCAGCCATCCTCATTCAAAGCCTCCTCTTGCTCGACCTGCTGTTGGCCACTGCCTCGGGCCTCCCCGGTTGTTGTGCCCATTTGCGAACGGAAACACGCCGATTCTGTAATGTTTTCACGCATTTCACGGGTCTCCCTTCAAACATACAAAATCATCAAGTGTCTAAAGTCGTGGCCGTTTGAATGCTTGTATAACCGGTTTTTCGCTCTTGCATATCTTGCATATAAATGCGTTTCGCGCGTTTCCGTTCCCAGCTGCCCATCGACTGATTGAAACGCTCCCGTTCCGGTTATCTCGAGCTCACAGGCACCACTGTGCTAGCTCCGCTCGTGCACGACGTTGTCTGATTGTCATGGTCTGTGAGGTGCAGGCCGCTGAAGTCCATGGCAAGCTCGGAGTTCCCTGGCGAACACTTCAGGAGTACGCTGGGTGTCGAGCCCTCCTACTGCAGGTGCACGCGTCTTTCACGCTCTCCACCTTGCCCCTGCTGAATGTCATGCCCCTACTCGTGCCCCTCCCAAATCTTCTTGAGACTCACAATCGATCGACTGTACAATACGAGTGGCTTCCTGGTTTTATTTGTACGTTCTCTGCAGAGCGATGTGATATGTAATGGGGTTGTGCAATCGAGGGATGTGAAATCACCGAGAGTTAAGCCGAAACTGTGTCCAAATTCAACACATAACAGATTTTCATCTTTAATATGGAAGAGGTTATTAAAGGACATAGTTTTGTGCTCAACACTCGGCGATTCCATACCCCTTTTGCGCAGTCGATGATTCACAAAACGCCCTCACCCATCTCTATTTCAGAGAGGATCGGGCGTGAGTGGTGCGGGCAGCGCACTCATGGCTCTGGGCAATGTCATTCCGAAACCTGCGAGACACTGGATTAGCATGCCATCATGGTGGCCTCCGTCCACTAGGGCCGAATGTAGCCGGATGTTGCTCTGTTTCACTGGAGTCTTTGTGCGCCTTTGTTGTCTAAGAAATGTACCTATGGGGATCTCTCTCTCTCTCTCTTTCTTGCCCCCACGCGCAGGCTGTCACCGATCAGTGGGTGAGCGCTTTGAACCCTATCCAGAGCGCGGACGCAGCTTCAGGTGCGTTTGATAGGTTTGTCGCTGTTGAAATGGAGCTGTGTCCCTACAGAATACCAGCCTCATTCAGAGATTGGGGCACCCAGGCGGAGCCGAAGAAGCGGGACTGCACTGGAGCTCACTGACTGATCAGTTCCCAAACGTGAAGATCTCTGATGACCGCCGCAGCCTGGCTTGGAGCACATCAAGCTCCAGCTGGGGCCCAGTGTTCACAGCTGCTGCCCTCCCTGCTGCGCAAGGAGTGACCCAGTGGAGCGTTCAAGTCAGCGCCTCATCCGACTGGAAGGGCATCTGCTCCATCGGCCTTGGCACTCCCACCGGGGCGCGCCTGTGTTACAACGATACTGGCAGCACCAGTCTCACGGCAGTCGGTGAGCACAGTGCACGCGCAGTGTTGTGTTACACGCCGCTCCACTAGTTTGTTGATATCCTTGGATTATTTTGCCCACCATTTGTCATTTTGCGCAGCATGAAATGATATTGCCGACCATGCGGTAACACTGCTCAGTATGCGGTTATGTTGCTCAGCATGCGGTTATATTGCTCAGCATGCGGTTGCATTGCTTACTATGCGGTTATACTGCTCAGGATACGGTTATGTTGCTTACTATGCGGTTATATTGCTTACTATGCGGTTATATTATGTAGTTATCTTGCTCAGCATGCGGATATATTGCTTACCATGTGCTGTTAATGCTCTACAACCTCAGATGTAATTCGATGCCATCCCTCAGTTGCAGGGGCCAATCAGTGGATGATGTCAGAAGAAGGGGCCAATCAGTGGATGATGTCAGTCGAAGGGGCCAATCAGTGGATGATGTCAGTTGAAGGGGCCAATCAGTGGATGATGTCAGTTGAAGGGGCCAATCAGTGGATGATGTCAGCCGAAGGGCCAATCAATGGATGATGTCAGTTGAAGGGGCCAATCAGTGGATGATGTCAGCCGAAGGGGCCAATCAGTGGATGATGTCAAGGGCCAATCAGTGGATGATGTCAGCCGAAGGGGCCAATCAGTGGATGATGTGTCAGCCGGGCCAATCAGTGGATGATGTCAGCCGAAGGGGCCAATCAGTGGATGATGTCAGCCGAAGGGGCCAATCAGTGGATGATGTCAGCCGAAGGGGCCAATCAATGGATGATGTCAGTTGAAGGGGCCAATCAGTGGATGATGTCAGCCGAAGGGGCCAATCAGTGGATGATGTCAGTTGAAGGGGCCAATCAGTGGATGATGTCAGCCGAAGGGGCCAATCAGTGGATGATGTCAGTAATTGTTCCCTCTCCAGATGCACCTGCCCCGTGCCCGAGAGGGTTGCGCTGTACGGTCATGGAGCCTTACTATTGGGCGCAGCCGGGCACGCTGAGTGATGTGGCAGCCCCTATGGCGCCGCATCCCAATCAGACTTGCGGAGCAACTTGTCTGCGGGTGTGCGCGATATCACTTCATGAGGGCGGAAGCGCTATCTTGGCGCGGCAGTCCGCGGTTGCGGGGCATTTGTTCACAGCGCGGATGGGCTTGGTGCAGGGGATGGCGCAGCAGCGCCGGAGGAGGCAAGCGCGCAGCCGTATGGCGCCGGAGACACAATCACAGTGCGCGTGGACCTCGGCAGTGGCCTGGTGGTCTTCAGCAAGTATGCCCGGGACCGCGTCAAGCGTGCAATCTAAGCCCCGCTGCTCTCGCATGCTGCCGAGCACGGCCGCGGCAGAGAACACGAACCTGCTCCTTCAAAGAAGTAGGGAGCCATACCCGGGATTTCATCCTTGGGTGGAGAGACCTCAACCTCGGATGCAGAGAGCTCTCATCCTAGGGTGCAGAGACCTCACCCTAGACACTCAGCCTAGGGTGCAGAGAGCTCTTAACCGAGGGTGCAGAGACCTCAGCCTAGGGTGCAGAGAGCTCTTAACCGAGGGTGCAGAGACCTCAGCCTAGGGTGCAGAGAGCTCTCGACTAGGGTCGGCACGGATTGAACATTACATTTGAAAGGGGCTGCCATGAGGGGCTGCCATGAGGGGCTGCCTGGTCGTGCACACACTGCGGTGCGCGCAATCTGCGGGTCCCGGCTTGCTCTGTGGGACAGGAACGCCCGGCAGCAGCACGCCGACGTGTTGCCAGAGGAGCTCCTCGATGGTGTTCCGTTGCATCCGTGTGTCGCCTTCACACGCCTGGGGGAGGCAGACGCCGATGACTCCGCCGAGCTGCGCTTCACACTGGAGTCTCCCACTCAGCCCGGGCTGGCGCTGGCGGCGCAGACATCGACTCACTCGGAGAACGCCCTTCTATCAGGTGGCTCCAGAACTGCGAGCATGGCCGCGCTGCCCCTTCTATCAGGTGGCTCCAGAACTGCGAGCATGGCCGCGCTGCCCCTTCTATCAGGTGGCTCCAGAACTGCGAGCATGGCCGCGCTGCCCTTCTATCAGGTGGCTCCAGAACTGTGAGCATGGCCGCGCTGCCCCTTCTATCAGGTGGCTCCAGAACTGCGAGCATGGCCGCTGCCCCTTCTATCAGGTGGCTCCAGAACTGTGGGCATGGCGCGCTGCCCCTTCTATCAGGTGGCTCCAGAACTACGAGCATGGCCGCGCTGCCCCTTCTCCACCTGCCGGCCCATCCATCCACCCTCAGGCATGTCTGCAGCGATGTGCGGACCGTGAGAGATGTTCTGGGTTTGGGGGGAGGGGGAATGAATCACCGAGTCTCATATTCCATATTCCATATTTAACACTTGACGAAATGCAATCTCAAATATGGGAGGCGTTGTCAAACGATGCTGTTTCGGCGCACTCGGCGATTCCATACCCCTCATTTGGAGGTGCTGGTCATGCAAATGCTTTTGCCAGCTCCTAATGGCATGCGCTGATTGGCTGAGCGAGGGCGGTTTTGCCGCTAGGTGGGATTGGGATGTTTTTGACAATGCTGGAGTCGCAAATGCGGATAGACAAGAATGTGGCGGGCGACGTGCTGAGCCAGCTCTCCCCCCTGCTGAGCTCGCTGCCACCGCTAGGTCAGTTGTGCGCCGGCCGCCACGTGGTAGCGCCCTGTGCAGGGAGGGAGGCTCGATGCCAAGTTTATCATGCCGCCCTGTGACTGCAGCGTGTCAAGACCGGGTCAACCCCCCCTGCTCCTTTGCTCTCGCCCCTCGAGCACCGGCAATTTCATGAAGACCCTGTTGACCTCATCCTTGACTCCTCCCGTGCTTTCCCTGCAGCGTCCTCTTCCTGACTCATCACCCACTGCAGCACCCGGCCAGCTGATGAAGCCACTCATGCTTCATGGCCTCCCCTCCTTGTACGCCTCCACACGTCCCAAGGCATAGATTTTGAACCCTTCCCTCACCCCACCGGCACTGCCCCTCCCTCAATGAAGCAATCCCTTGTGATCGGGCTAGGTTGAATTATTCTGCCCGGGAAGCAGGGTGCATTCAGGACATCGGGCAGGGGTCCCATGTCTCTGTGTCTCTGTACCGAAGGCAACTCTCCAGTCTGTCTCAGTCTCTCAATCTCACATCTAGCCAAGTGTCAGAAATGTGGCTCTAAGCAGTGGTGACACAAGGAAGTTTCCGGGCAGCTGCAAGGCAGCTGCTGGCTCTAGTTAGGCTCTAGTTAGGCTCCAGCTAGGCTTCAGGCCAAGGACTGGGGACAAAGAAGCTTCCTCTCACCCAACCCTCACCGTGCTCACCCCCAGAAGCTCACCCCAGAAGCCAGAGAGCGGGCCAGGGAGGGATGGCGGGGGAAAAAAAGCTGAACGGTGCATTTGGCACCTGTGGGCTTAAAGTGAGAAACCTGGTTCACAATCTGTTGGAACCTGGTTTTGGCACTTTCGCAGGAATGCACTTGGCGGTTCGCCAAGGCTCGGTCGGGCCCACGTGGCACCGATCAGGGAAGTGACAGTTTGAAATCCTGATACTCAGATCAGGCAAACTGACACGGGCAGGACGGGTGAGCCGTCCGACTGTCGCCGACGACAATGGAGTCACCCTCCTTTGTCGCCAAAACATCTGCAGCACAAAAACATCTATAGCCTAGAAAAACCCGCAGGCGACGGGGGGAGGAAGGGGTGTACTCTGGCTACCTTCGAATAACTGAAATTACAGTTCCAATAATTTTGAGACGCGGGCTGCGGTGACGGCAGCTGCAGCGACTCCCGCTCCTGATCCACGAGTGAACGACGAGGGAGCCCCGGTTGCATTGGGCAACGGGAGATTCGCGAGCATGGGATTCGACGGCTCTAACTTATACTTCTGCGGACGTCACCTGGGCGTTGATGCCATCCCAGGATCTGACGGTGACTGTGGCCCGTGTGGAGGGCCCCAGTGCGCATCATGCCGGCGCTACCAGGCGCTCGCAGATACGAGAAACACAGGTGCGACTGGAACTTGTGGCATCTATTTGCTGAGCTTTCTTTGTGAACTGCACACACGCGGGACCCAACGTGGGCGAGCACCGAACCTTACGGCTGCCTCCGCTGTGGCAGGTCTACCTGGCAGTACCAGTGATACTCCATCATCAGCCGGTGGCCTCAAGGGCATGCTGGCCCTGGCTGCGCCTGCTCTCCACACCATGGTGGAGCGCATCGCGCAGCACGAAGAGCTCCCGGCACCGCTCCGCATTCAGGCCACGGAGTGCCAAGTCGTCATCGCGGAAACACTGCCCGACCCCGCCCTCAAGCTGCGCTGTCTCACCTCGCTACGTGGCCAGGTGCGGCTGTATGTGACACGCCTCACCCAGTAACACGGCACGGCAATCTATCTGCCTGGATCGAATAGCTCTGGGGCTTATGCACTTATACAAGCTCATATCCCCTGGTAACCCGCGTGCTTGTCGGCTGGAGCGTTCGAGCAAGTATGACAGCACCGGAAACCATTGCCGATGGTCTCCGCAGAGTCAGCGTAATCCAGCGATCCCAGTTGTGCATAAACATGGTCGGCGGCTCCCTGGCTCCCCGCAGAATCGGCGCGCTTCCGATCATTAGATTGTGCTGACTCTGCGGACACCCTTTTCAGGATCACACCCGGCTCTGGCATACTCAAAGGGGTGCGGGGGAGGGAACTGATGGATGGCAGGTGCGGCTACGGCGCAGCATGCAGCACTTCGAGCGGCGCCTGATCCAGCACCTGCATGGATATGGTACCGATGTGGCAGCGCGCGGCAGCATATCCCCACCACCGCCTAGCGCAGGCGCCCTGAAGGTGTTCCACGAGGTGCTCAGTGTGCAGGTGACGCGCAGCGTCGATGCGCAGGGTGAAGCAGCAGATGGAAGCTGCGGTCAAGACGCCAGGTGGGCCATGTACACACCCAGCGATGATGCATGACGCTGTAGGGAGAAAGATCGCCTGATCTTCAGAATTGCAGTTAAAAATACGATATTTACTGGGCAGTTCGCCAATTGTTTCCATTTCAGATGGCAGGACTTAGCCTCTGTGCAGTCACCATGGCATCTTCAGAGTCGGACAGGTATCTCGGAGCTCAGCGCTAGGATCTCTGTTATGCTCTTAGACGCTCTTAATGAGATCATGTTGGCACACGGCATGACCGGACGGAGCGCAGGGAAGATGGAGAAAAAATCTCCACCAAACACAGAGAACGTTCAGAGAAAAAGCTTCTCCATCAAACACAGACACTAAACAGAGGAAATCTCCGTCGAGCCTTGGAAACACGCAGAGAAAGTCTCCAAGAACAGAATCTCCGATCCCGGCATTCTCCCGCGAACCAGCGCGCGTATCGGCGCCCGGCACCTCTCACGGCTCAGCTCTCACGGCAGGGGCCAGGCAAACGCCGGGGCTGAGGAGAGGTGGCCTTCCTCCTGGTTGGTCGTACGCAGGCTGCTGCTGACCTGCCTCAAGCTCTTGTGCTCGGAGATGGTGTCGGTGTCGACTGCGGTGGCGAAGCTGACCGAGGAGATTGAGCCGAGCTTCAGCAAGGGCGATGCTCCGTGGCAGCCCAGCCGAAAGCTGTCGCAGCGGTGGGCCGAGGGGGCGGAGGGCCGCGGATACCTCAGCGCCGACGGCTGCGAGGTCACCCTGCATGCGCTGAGGCACCCCCACTCCTGGGCCGAGGGCCAGGTGCCAGAGGACCAGCAGACGGCCAGTATGGTGTGCGCGAGGCACGGGTTCACCTCCGGCGATCATTACTGGGAGGTGCTGTGGCCGGCGAGTCAGCGCAAGCCTGCAGCCCAGGTAGCACTCGGCGTGAGGAGCGCACCCCCTTCTGCAGACGCCGCCTCCCCTGAGACCGCCACCGACTGCCAGTACTGCCTCGCGGTGTTTGACCTGGGCGGCGAGGAGTCGGCGACGCCCGTGGACTGCCTCAAGCACTGGGTCTGCACGGGTGCAGCACGGGCTAATGGTGCGTAAACAATGCCGGCATGGCCGTACCTTTCACCTTACTTCTCACACCGCTGATGTCTACCGTGGGATCACCGAGTGTTAGGCCAAAGCTTCTCCATATTTTACACATGTCAAGATTTCGTCTTAAATATGGAAAGTGTTATCAAAAGACACGGTTCTGGCTGAACGTTCAATGATTCCATACCCCTCCTATACCTCGTTTGTCACATTTATGGTGCTGCGCTATGCTGGGGTGCTTGCGGTGGAGCGCTCGGGTGCTGGGGGCGCTGAGGAGGTGCTGGCGGGGCGCTGAGGAGGTGCTAGCGGGGGTGCTGAGGTGCTGGCGGGGGCGCTGAGGAGGTGCTGGCGGGGGCGCTGAGGAGGTGCTGGCTGAGGAGGTGCTGGCGGGGGCGCTGAGGAGGTGCTGGCGGGGGCACTGGGAGGAGGTGCGGGGCGCTGAGGAGGTGCTGGCGGATGCGCTGAGGAATTGCTGGCGGGGTGCTGAGGAGGTGCTGGCGGGGGCGCTGAGGAGGTGCTGGCGGGGGCGCTGAGGAGGTGCTGGCGGGGGCGCTGAGGAGGTGCTGGCGGGGCGCTGGGGGGGGCTAGGAGGGACCTGGGACGTTGGGGAGGTGCATGCTACATATATCATGCTGTTCACGAGTCGTGCATGCGACACATATCATTATGCAGAGCGCGACTCGTGCATGCTGCATATATTGTGCTGTTCGCGACTCGTGCATGTGACACATATCATGATGTGCACGACTCGTGCATGCGACACATATCATGATGCGCACGACTCATGCATGTGCCACATACCATGCGCATTGCTTCAGAATGGGTGAGAGCTCTTCTGCTAGTCCAAGCCGAATGGTTGCGATTGATTGGTTAAAGGATGCACAGTATTCAGGCGCCTTGCGGGGAGGGTCCCGCCGGGTTCCCCTTCCTTCATTCTGCTGCGCCCCCCTTCATAAGGGGACTGTCTGTCAAGCCACTTCATCAGGCACACGGTCGAGGGGATCTGTCACTCAGGCGCGCCGTCAATGTGCGAGTTGCAGAGAGCTTCGAGTGTGGCTACTTGGAGCTGCTGAAGTGGGCGGGGATGAGGCATATTCTGCAGAACATGACATGTCCCCCGTCCCCAAGGAGTGGCGCAGGCCCATGGTGGCAGGGGATGCGATGGGCGTGCTCCTTCATAGCAACGATGACGGGAAACAGTTCACCTTGAGGGTGTTCAAGAACAAGGTAGCCCACCCTCACGTGATGACTCTCCCGGGCGGGTGCGCGCTACACCCGGCCATCACGTGGGCGGCGCCGCCCGACTTCTTCGTACCCAACGAGGCCGATGTGGGAGGGGAGGCTATTGTGTTGGCCACTGACTTCTGCGCATCACCTTCGGTGAGCCACCACTCTCGTCCACTCCCGCGTCTCAGGATGCCCGCCCCGCCCCTTCCCCACCCTCCCGTACCCCTCTCTGGATTTGAATCATATGGGGCCCTCCTTCGCCTTCCGCCGCTGCTCTCCCGATGTGACCCGTATGGGTCCATTCTGCCTGTATGGAGGGCGGAAGTCTCTCGTGCTGCCACTACAGGTACACTTTTTTCTGAAGGCACCCCCACCTGTGAGTTGACTCGATGAGCCTCGTTCCTTGTTACTCCAACCACTTATTTCCCCGGTTGTTGCTGTCATGGTAACTATAAACTCTGAAACCCTGAGCCCTAGAATCCTGTTGCCCATGGTGTGTAAGGTGGCACCACAACCCTGACACCCTGGCACCTCTGCAGTGCCACGCGATGTGCATGTTGCATAAACCCCACTGATGGTTCAAAAGTGTTCATCCATCGTCCCGGCTGCTTCAAGAGCATAGCATTATCTGTGGTGCTTCCGAGCTCTCACGCGCTGGGCATGCCCATGTTGCGAGCTCTCACGCGCTGGTCATGCCCATCTTGCGGGCGAGGGGAGGGGTATGGAATCACGGAGTATTAAGCCGAAGCAACGTGTTTTGATCACTCTTTCCATATTCAAGCTTGCATTGTGCAATGTTCTCAGTATGGGCATGGTTTCGGCTTAACACTAGGTGATACCCAGCCCCTCGGTCGAGGGTGCCCCATCCTGGAGTGCCCCTGCTCTCTCGGGCTTACCATCTCGCGGGCGGAGGCCCTGGAGGCAACAAAGGTGTGGGGGAAGGTGGTTTGCATAGGGACGGTGAATCCAGAGTTCCGGATACCCCATACGCCCGCGCACATCTTTTGAACCCCAGATATCCGGCACATTTTCAAATCTGGGCTGGTTTACCACGGGCGTTTCCAGGACATCTGTCAGATACCCACCGGATGCATCACTCTTAAGGCTACAACTTTTAGGGCTGTGGGGGTTGCCTCAGTGACTCACGTGAGAAGGTCCTGAGCTCAAGCAGTGATGGAGAGGGATGGTGAGGGGGAGAGTTGGAGGGTGGCAGGATTGCGCCGCGACGCCTGCATGGCCGGAGGGCGTGTTTCCCCCCGCTGCCCTGGACTCGGCAGGCGTGCAGCAGAGGGAGGTGGCGCAGATACTGGGGCTGTGCTCGGAGACGGTGTCGGCGTTTGTCTCGGGAAGCTCAGAGCATCGCGAACTGGCAGCGCTGGCGTGTGACGCCTGGGAACTGGCGGCACGCCTGCAGCACACCAGCACATTGATGGGACCAGCTGCAGCGCCGGAGGCTGCCGCCAGGAGCGGCGCGGGTCACTTGCTGGCGGCGCGTTATAGAATGCTGGTGCTCACGCAGAGCTTGCCCTTCTGCCTCCTGCCCCTCACTGCTCGTCAGCTCAGCAACCTCATGACCGGTGGGTCCCTCCTGCCCCCTGCCCTCACTGCTCGCCAGCTCAGCAATCTTATGACCGGTGGGTCCCTCCTGCCTCCCGCCTCTCACTGCTCGCCAGCTCAGCAACCTCATGACCGGTGGGCCCCTCCTGCCTCCTGCCCTCACTGCTCGCCAGCTCAGCAACCTCATGACCGGTGGGTCCCTCCTGCCTCCTGCCCCTCACTGCTCGCCAGCTCAGCAATCTTATGACCGGTGGGCCCTCCTGCCTCCCGCCCCGCACTGCTCGCCAGCTCAGCAACCTCATGACCGGTGGGCCCCTCCTGCCTCCCGCCCTGCACTGCTCGCCAGCTCAGCAACCTCATGACCGGTGAGCCCCTCATGCCTCCTGCCTCTCACTGCTCGCCAGCTCAGCAACCTCATGACCGGTGGGTCCCTCCTGCCTCCCGCCCTTCAGTGCTCGCCAGCTCAGCAACCTCATGACCGGTGGGTCCCCACTCCGCCAAGATATCCTCGACGCTTGATGCCGCCTGGCTGGGCCCGCCCTGCCTGCATGCACTCCCCCCCAACCGGGCCTCGGCGGTGCCCTCTCCTTGACCCCCCGCCATGCGCAGATGCTGTGCCTCTCGCTGCGCATCCTCCATGCTCTCCAGAAGCCTCGATGCCATCCTGCCTGCCTCGCCAGCCCCATCGGAAGCCTGCCCAGACCGCTCGTGCTGCGTCTCCTCAAACCCTTGTGTCCCGCCACCAAATCCATCCTGCGTGGCATAGTCTGTCTCCTCGATTGCGTCCTCCCACGGCCTGTCCATCAGCGCCAGCCTCTCCAACCCCTCCCGTCGAGCCGCCTCCCCCCCACTCGGGCCCGGGTCCATGCCACCTCCAACACGTCCTCCACCAGCCCAGCGCCACCCACTTCCCGCCGGGCATCGCCCCACAGCTCGTCTGATGATCATCCCTGCGACCCCTCGTGCGAGTGCAAAAGAAAGCAACCGAGTCCACTTCTCCTTCCACCCCACAGCCCCACCATGTGCCACCTCTTCATCCTCATTCTCGTCTCCATCACCATCAACCTGCTCCCCTCTGTCTGCATTCTCCTCCATGTACCGCCGCTCCCTGAAGCGCTGCCGAGTCTTCTTAAGGAACCCATACGCCGCAGGGCCCAGCCCACCGTACACCTCCACTCCAAAGGGGATGAGGTGATGCGGGCGGACATCCCCGTACGTCGCCACCTTGCCCTCCTCAACCCTCTTTGCCGCCGCCCCGGGGGCCATCATGGCCGCTAACAGGTGTGCATCCGACATCGGCCGCGCCGTGGCCACATCAAGCAGCACATGCTGGCCCGGTCCCTCAGCATCCAGCACTGTCACATCCGGGCAATGGTTCGGTGAGTAGGTCATGTAGCCCGCATGTGTGTGTGTGTGTGTGTGTTGACATGGGGTGTCCATGCTGTGTGGTGTGACTGCATTCATGACATAACCATGGACCAACAGGTCCCATCCATCGACCGGGAGCCACTGGGGGGCATGCCAGCAGGGTCCGCTTACTCCGTTACCCAGAGACCAACAATTGTTGGGCGATGATCGGTCACATCGTTTCATCTTTCCATGCTGCTTTGCATCAGGGTTGGGAACATGTATGAGTTTGTGGTATCTTGTCACGGCCCCGCCCTGCTCCTGATTTGCTTCTCACATCCACTGGGATGATGGTGGGCTGGCTTTTGTTGGCCGATCTCATGCCGTTCAGTGTGTTCACCGGGTGCGTTAGCAGATGGCGTTGTCGTCTGTGCACTCGGGGGTGGCAGAGTGCATTGTTGCGGCCGGTTGGGGTGCGTTTTCGCGTTCCGTCGGGTTGCAGTATTGCAATCTGTCGCTGGGTCCTGCTGCGCTGGTAGCGGGACTACACTCTTCTCTTGAGGGCGGCAGACTGCATGCGTGCAGGATGCTGTTGTGAATACGGCTGGTTGCCCGTCCTCTCGTTCCGTGAAAGGGGTTGTGGCTTGATATCTCATTCTTCGGATTGGCGTTGCTCGCTCCGCCCCTTTGTGCCTGCGGTCGGTCATTGGCTTGGGATCCTGGTGGAGCCGGAGGGAAGGTAATCGTCGTTACTCCTGCATGAGCCACTCCGGGGTAAAAATTAAAAGGCGGCTACGGCAGGGTTGGTAGGTCAGCCAACTCGCCCCCGGGAGGGGGTAACCATTGTGACCCGAGGCCCCGAAGACGTGGGGTGGACACCCTTTGCGCACTCTTTTGTCTTGGGGATGTCTGGCAATATGCTAGAGGACACGCCAGGGGAGGTAGAGGCGCCCTTGGTGGAGGCCCCACCTGCCCGTAGGGCACGGAGGTCCCCGCTTGCTGATGGCTTTAGACAGTTCTTTTCTCGTTTTTCGAAACCTGTTTCTGCGGATCGGAGACGTTCCCTCGAGAAACAGTTTCCTCCTAGCTTTTGCTGGAGGGATGGTCTGTGGCAGGCTCGGGTGACGGCGTGGCACTATACCATGCAGAAGTGTGCTACACTTCGGAGGTTACGCAGGTTGCACGCAGCGCACGGGCCCTCAGCAGATATATTGAGCCCAGCCAAGACTACCCAGGTTATATATGTCATATATAACATCCGGGATAGTCACAGGCTATATGTAGGGATGACTAGTAACACGGCCTTCCAGAGGTTTAGGGAGCACGTCTGCGCTGCTAAGCGCGTCTTCCGAACTGGGGAGGGGAGTGACCCTCTTCATAGGGAGATGGCTAGGGTGGGCTGGCAGCAGTTTAGGGTCTACCCCATCGAGCACATCGCGGGGCACTTCCCCAAGACGGCCGAGGGTAGGGCTGGGTTCAGGAGCTTGGCTTTCCCACGTGAGACCTTCTTGTCTGGAAGCGGACTCTGCATGCGTTTTTGCCTACAGGGTTCTGCTTGGAAGGGAAGTCACCGAGGAGCAGGAGGGTTAGGGTCCCGAACCTTGACCGGGTCGCTGAGGTTGGCGCCTGGCAGGGGAGGGCCGCGCCTCTCGCGGATGGTGTTGGCAGGACTTTTTTGTCTAGGGACTTTGATAGGAAGGTCAGGTTCCTCCTCGGCAGGGTTGCTTCTGGCTCCTTCTCCCAGGCGGAGTTGCAGGGTCATGCCGACAGGAATTTACGGCGTATGTATGATGCCCTCTTTAACTCTGATGCGCAGACGTGGGGGGTTGACGACGCACACCGGACTTCCCTTATGGCATCCATCCTGTTTTCTCTTCCTTCCGTCTCGAACGCTGGTGTTAGAGCCACGTTTAGGTCGCTCATCGTTCAACTTTTCTTGCACCCGGCCATCGAGAAGCTGGGGTTCAACAGAATTGTTGCTGACGACAGCCTCTGGCTTGAGAAGGTGCCCCCGAGCGTGCGTGCAAGGGTCTCACAGCCGTTGTTGGGTTACAAATATGATGCTCCTGTCTGGGTATCGTTTTGTAATTTTGGGCAGGTGGCTAGGATGAAGGCTGTCGAGGCTGCGAGGATAATGGGAGGGACCTGTGCATGTCAGAGGCGTGGCTACCGTGCTTTTGTAGACCAGGACTGCGGGCATGTGGTGACCACTGATTTGTCTCTCGTGCGCAACCCAACCATTGAGTCGCTGATGGCTAGGGGCACGATGTTTAGGGCTAAGCCTCATGAGGGCTTGGGGGCTGAAGGTAGTATGCCGGAGGCGGCGTTCTTGGACCTGGAACGGGCTTTACAGGCATGGCGGTTTTCAGTGTCAAAGGCATTAGGTGTCTCTGACGCTTCGGCTCTTGTTGCTTGGGTTGCTGCAGTTAGGGCGGAGGCACGCACAGTGATTGATTCGAGTGCGGGCGGCGAGTCTTTCGTGGGTGGATGCGAGGATCCCCATTTGGTCCTTACGGCTTCGGACTGGCGCCGGTTGCGGGAGGTTCAACGGGATTTCGTCATCACCACGGTTGACAAGGCTGCCGGTAACTTCTGTTTTGTGTGCAAGAAGCACTACATGCAGAAATGCCTGGATGAGCTTAGACACGATGTAGCTTATGAGGCCACGGAACGGTCGGCCGATGATATAAATGCTGAGGGCACCGCTTTGTGCAGGGCTCATTCCATTACCCCGCAGAGGGGGCCTAGGATCCCGCATTTTCATATTCGTGTGAAATTGCACAAGTCTCCGGTAGGATACCGGTTTGTCGCGGGGGCCAATCGCGCAACACTTACACCAGTTTCTAAGTGGCTCAGTGTAGCCTTCCGGGCTTTGACTGCCGACACCGAGGGCCTGTGGAAAGAGGTGGTTTCTCAAATCCCAGGTGTGCCGAGAGGTCGCGGGTCTTGGATTATTCAAGATTCGGCGGAGGTTCGGAAGCTGGCTGCGGCATGCAACAGGCCCCGCGGACAGCGTGATGCATCAATGCACGTCTGTGCATTCGATTTCACGTCCATGTACACCACCTTGTGTCTGCAGGATTTGAAGGATCGGCTGTCGGCACTCTTTCGGAGCATTTTCCAAAGAAAACTTCAAAGTTCGAGGGTGAGGTACCTGCTTGTCAGAAAGGATAAGTCCTTTGAGTGGGTTACCAATGAACGGAGGACGGACGGTGAGAGGGAAATGCTCTTTTCGGAGGGTCGAGTTATTCTGCGGGTTGGTGGATGGAACATTTGTCGAGTTTGGGGGTGTGATCTACAGACAAATTGTGGGGATCCCTATGGGAACGAGCTGTGCGGGCTTCATTGCCAACCTCTACTGTTTTACGTATGAGCTTGCGTTCATGCGCAGACTTGTGGAGGCGGGGAATTTTCATGACGCGCACAGGTTTCTTTTCGTTTGTAGATACATTGATGACTTGCTGGCGTTCAATATTCCAGATATGGAAGACTATCTATATCTGAACGAATCCGGCACTGCAGGGATCTATCCCAAACACATTTTGAGTCTATCTTTGGCACATGCGGGTGTGCGTGTCCCTTACATGGACATACTCATCAAGCAAAATAGGCGCAGAGGCCTTATGACTGCCATATATGACAAACGACTGGATGCACAATATGCTGACATCCAGGTCATTAGGTACCCTGCACATGACTCGTACTTGGCCGACAAAGCTAAGTATGGGATTGTCACGAGCCAACTGCATCGGTTCGCTGAGAGATGTGTCCTTTGGCAAGACTTTGTTTACAACATAGCTCTTGTTTTCCACAGGATGACACAAAAGGGTTACCACAGCAGGCGTTTGTGGGGCTTTTTGCGGCGCTTTATGGTGGAGAGGCCCGGTCTGTATGATAAACGAGGTCCGGGTTGCTGGATCTCGCGCGTCAGGCGTAAGCTGGGGGACTTACGTGACGGTGTCATTGTGCCAGGTCCGAATGGGTGGGAGTTCGGGCCATCATAGCTGACCGGGAATACGTCTCGCCATAGGGTTGTGGTACTCGCTGTTAACGGGGACGGCCACTTGGGTGCTTTGGATGATGGGATTGTGGCTGTCCCTGTGGTACCCTTCTGACGGGTACTGCCTCTTTGAGGGCGTCGGGGATTCGTCTGCGGCTGGCTCTATTTATGTCCAGTGCCTTGGGGCTTTTTCACCTGCCGGGGGACTGGTGGTTGACAGCCACGTTATGGGGTGCTGACATCTCGTTGTGAACGGGGACGGCCACTGGAATGATTTGGATGATGGGATTGTGGCTGTCCCTGTGGTACCCTTCTGACGGGTACTGCCTCTTTGAGGGCGTCGGGGATTCGTCTGCGGCTGGCTCTATTTATGTCCAGTGCCTTGAGGCTTTTTCACCTGCCGGGGGACTGGTGGTTGGCAGCCACGTTATGGGGTGCTGACATCTCGTTGTAAACGGGGACGGCCACTGGAATGATTTGGATGATGGGATGTGGCTGTCCCTGTGGTACCCTTCTGACGGGTACTGCCTCTTTGAGGGCGTCGGGGATTCGTCTGCGGCTGGCTCTATTTATGTCCAGTGCCTTGGGGCTTTTTCACCTGCCGGGGGACTGGTTGTGGCGGCCACGTTATGGGGTACTGGCGGATCGCTGTGAACGGGGACGGCCACTGGAATGATTTGGATGATGGGATGTGGCTGTCCCTGTGGTACCCTTCTGGCGGGTACTGCCTCTTTGAGGGCGTCGGGGATTCGTCTGCGGCTGGCTCTATTTTTGTCCAGTGCCTTGGGGCTTTTTCACCTGCCGGGGGACTGGTGATCGATACCCACTTTATGGGGTACTGGCATCTCGTTGTGAACGGGGACGGCCACTGGAATGATTTGGATGATGGGATGTGGCTGTCCCTGTGGTACCCTTCTGGCGGGTACTGCCTCTTTGAGTGCGTCGGGGATTCGTCTACGGCTCGCTTTTTGGGAGTGTCTTGGATTCGTCTGACGCTAGCTCCCTCTCCGTGTACAGTGCTCATGGTTATTACACATGCCGGGGGACTTGCGTTCTTTGACCTTGATATGAAGTACTGACGGATCGCTGTGAACGGGGACGACCGCCGGGTGGAAGTGGGTTTTGGGAGGCGGTTATCCCTGTGGTGCCATTCTGGCGGGCACTGCCTCTTGGAGAGCTCGGTAGATTCGTCTGTCGTGCTGCGAGGAGAGGCAGAAGGTGGTGATGTACAACTTCTGTGTTCTCCCTTGAATTTTGTGGGGAGCACTTAGGTGCCCGCATGTTTCCTTTTTGACATGGGGTGTCCATGCTGTGTGGTGTGACTGCATTCATGACATAACCATGGACCAACAGGTCCCATCCATCGACCGGGAGCCACTGGGGGGCATGCCAGCAGGGTCCGCTTACTCCGTTACCCAGAGACCAACAATTGTTGGGCGATGATCGGTCACATCGTTTCATCTTTTGGGACCCCCTAAGCCCTGCTGAGCCACCCGAGCCCTCGCGCATCTGCACCACAAGCGCGCCGCTGCCGTGTCTCTGAAGCCGGCCCATCCCTGCACCCCGGGCTGCACGCGCCTGTGTGTGTGTTGATCCTTAGACCGACTCCTTTGGCACCCCGTAGCCACAGAAGATCGGCTGCACTATGTACCCACGCCGGGGATCAAAGGATTCAACACACACTTCGGGACACTTATCCGGAGCCTCCGGAGCTCACTTGTGAAGAATGGGAACCCCTAAGCCCTGCTGAGCCACCCGAGCCCTCGCGCATCTGCACCACAAGTTCGCCGCTGCCGTGTCTCTGAAGCCGGCCCATCCCTGCACCCCGGGCTGCACGAGCCATCCCTCCACCCCTTAGCCTGCGCTCCGGGCCACCCCTCTGCTCCCCAAGCCTTACTGGACCACCTGAGCCCCTCTGCAATTCCCCTGTTGGCGCACTACTGTTGTGTCTCTGAAGCCGGCTCACCTCCGCCCCTCGAGCCACTCGAGCCATCCCTTCTCCACCAAGCCCGTATTCGTGACCACGTCGCTGCCCTCCACCCACTCTAGAACCCGGTCCCAGGAGAGCCTGCCCACCCGCGCCACGGCCGGAACCAAGGCCTGTCCTGAGAGGCTGAGAATGATATACTGTGTTGCCCTCGTCTGAACCTGCGCACTTGTCACCAGCTTGCGCTTGCAACCCTCTGCCCGCAGCGCCAACTCCATGTGCCTGAAGCCCTTGTACTGAATGCCTTGCGAGAAAGCTGCGAACTTGAGCAATGCGCTCCACACTTGCGCCACAACTGTCGTGCCGCACTGCTCCTACTTGGGGTCCCATCCCCACCGTTGCCTGTGTGTCCCAAGCCTGTGTGTGTGTGTGACATATGTGGTATGGCCATGCGTGTGTCGCATACGGCATGCCAATGCGTGTGACACATGTGGCATGGCGGTGCGTATGACACACGCCGGATGTGGTCGGTGCACGGTGGGGCAGAGCTGCTGGACTCTGTGGAGGACTCTATGGATGCTGTTTTGATGGACCCCTCCAACAAGCTAGTTGCCCGCAGCCTGCAGCAGCAGCAGGGCATCCTGCTCATGTCTCAGCGCCACGTCAGCGCGACCGTGCTCGCCGGATATGCCGCTCAGGGGGCGGCAGGTGGAGGGAGGCTGGGTGAGCCTTCTGAGGGCGGATGGCTGGCGGTGGCACTGACGTACTCTCGGCACCTGCAGCGCTTGGTGGAGAAGTGCGTGGCCCATGCAGAGCTCGGCAGACCTGAGCAGAGCAGCGATGACAGGGTCAGGTCCCGCCCTGAGCAGAGCAGCGATGACAGGGTTAGGTCCCGCCCTGAGCAGAGCAGCGATGACAGGGTCAGGTCCCGCCCTGAGCAGAGCAGCGATGACAGGGTCAGGTCCCGCCCTGAGCAGAGCAGCGATGACGGGGTCAGGTCCCGCCCTGAGCAGAGCAGCGATGACAGGGTCAGGTCCCGCCCTGAGCAGAGCAGCGATGACAGGGTCAGGTCCCGCCCGAATGCTCCCGCCCCCACCCGATAGCACTCCTTCAATGTAACGTGTGTATATATATGTCCATATATGTATAGTAGTATATTTTATGTGTACGTATATGTATACATATATACATACGGGATATACATATATGCGTATACGATATATACGATATATATAGCTGAAGATTTGCTGACACTGTTTGGATTTTCCATGTTTTCCCCATGCCGCCCGTAATGTGAGAGCTCTCAGGTTGACTGCAGGCGGTGCATCGAAGGCCAGGGGGGGATGAGAGGAACACTGCATGGATGGTTGGTCTTTCCTAAGGGGGGGATGGGGGAGAGCGTGGACTAACCAGGTGCGCACTTTAATGCGCTTCACCCCGATTGGTCAGCTGCTGCCAGAGTGGCTCTCGGCTGGCCTGCAGGCGTGCTTTGCTGACCGCTCGAAGGAGCCGGCCACTCTCGTCGTGAGGCCGGTGCTCGAGAACTTCCAGAGCATGGCTCTGGCGCTGGCCCCCAAGCTCCAGGTTCGCCTGCATCCCCTCACCGTCCCACCGAGGTGTATGGAGTCACCGAGCTTTCAGCCAACCTGATCATGCGCTTTGATGTGCTAGATATGAACATGGCTTCGGCTGTGACGGTGTTTTGTGCCCCCGCAGCACCTTTGTACAATAACTGAGGTGTAGTTATTGGTGCTGCTCTGTTCTCTATCCTGTGGCACACCACATGCGGCGACCTGAAGTGCAGCTCATACGTGACAATCTTTGTCATCTTGGTATTGGCTTTCCACTCGGTGATTTCACAAGTCTCGCTTTGATTTACTTGACATGCATACAAGGCAGGCCGGGATAGCACTTATATCAGTGGATGTGTTGCACCACCAGCATATGCCAGCGCATTTTAACATGCGCCCGCCTGTGCTAAAATTGTTAGCTTGAGCCTGCCTGTGCTTAAATTGTTAGCTTGAGCCCGCCTGTGCTAAACTTGTTAGCTTGCGCCCGCCTGTGCTAAAATTGTTAGCTTGCGCCCGCCTGTGCTAAAATTGTTGGCTTGAGCCTGCCTGTGCTAAAATTGTTAGCTTGCGCCCGCCTGTGCTAAATTTTTTAGCTTGAGCCCGCCTGTGCTAAAAATGTTAGCTTGCGCCCGCCTGTGCTAAAATTTTAGCATGAGCCCGCCTGTGCTAAAATTGTCAGCATGAGCCCGCCTGTGCTAAAATTGTTAGCTTGCGCCCGCCTGTGCTAAAATTGTCAGCTTGAGCCCGCCTGTGCTAAAATTGTTAGCTTGCGCCCGCCTGTGCTAAATCAGAGGACCCCCAACAGCCCCCAAGCATCCCAACAGACCGTCTCCATTCTTCCATGGCGGGCCTGTGCTAACATATTTACCAGGAGCACGCTCATGGTAAACACGCGCGGGCATATGCCAGTGGCAGGCTCATGCTACGAAGGCTCATGCTAAAATGCGCTGGCATATGCCAGCGGCAGGCTAGTGCTGCAATAGATATATGGTCACTTATGAGAGTTAAGTAGACACAAATGATCCTACACGTGGAGCCATCTACGGTTGGTGTGAAGTTGTACGCTTCTGCGGGGGGACCATCTACGGTTGGTGTGAAGTTGTGCGCTTCCGCGGGGGGCCATCTACGGTTGGTGTGAAGTTGTGCGCTTCTGCGGGGGGCATCTACGGTTGGTGTGAAGGTGCGCTTCCGCGGGGGCCATCTACGGTTGGTGTGAAGTTGTGCGCTTCCGCGGGGCCATCTACGGTTGGTGTGAAGTGTGCGCTTCCGCGGGGGCATCTACGGTTGGTGTGAAGTTGTGCGCTTCCGCGGGGGGGCATCTACGGTTGGTGTGAAGTTGTGCGCTTCCGCGGGGGGTCAGGCGCTGTACTGTGCGGTGGAGAGGCGCGACGATCAAGGCAACGAGGTGGACCCTGTGCAGCTCAGCATGGGCTTTATGGCGGGTGAGGAACGAGCATGTTGGCAGCGCGTTGAGGAGTCACCGCATCCTTACCTTCCCAACATGCAGCAGACTGAGGTGCGTGTGAAGGCAGAGGTTGTCGAGCATCCTGGTGCGCTGCTACGCGCTCTGCAAGGTGGTGCATGTGAAGAGGGGCATCCGCCATGTCAGATTCCCGCCATGCACTGCCACGCATTGCCCGACTCTTTGGGGCGGTGCATGCGCGCCACAACCATGACCCATCATCCACATGGTAGTACAAGTACACACAAGCGATCATCATTTTGACGCTGTCAGTTGCTGTGTGGTGCAGTTCTGTTTTATACGGGTGCAATATGTTTATACCGGAAAGAATAATTTCGGTATCTTGTAGCAAACAGAGCAGGTGGCACTCCAGGTAGCCAATCGGGTTGTGGCGGGACGACACAGATGGAGATGTGACATAAGCAGATGTGCGCGCAAGGCTCCGCACGTTCCAGGTCGATTTCCGGGAAATCGTGTGATGCTCCAATCATACCATGCGTAGGATGAAGCGCACCCGCAAGGTCATTCGCTCGCTGTGGTTGGCGACATGTCCGAATCAACGCGAGCAGCGCCACTATTGCTCGCTGTGGTTGGCGACATGTCCGACAGTCGTGCCACTCATGTCGAAACACTGCGCCGCCGTGTGTTCCTGCAGTTTTTCGAACACGTCCCAAGATGGGGTAGCGGGGCAACGTAGTGCCGGAGCACATAGGACGGCATTGGTGCGAAAACATCCCGACCCCTGCATGCTGCGGGCTGTATATGGGTCAAGGTGGCTGTCATAACTGCCCGCCTATCTGAGTGAAGAGAGCGGGGGGGAGGTGGGGGATGCACATGACCCCAGGTTGTGGCGCTGCCGGATGGCATAAGCGATGTAACCATTGCGTTTGACCCTCAGTGCCGAACAGAGCAAAACTATGATTATTTGACCATCGCCTTCATCGATGACAAGGGGGCCGAGATGCTGGCTCATAAGCTTCATGGCCATAGGTGGCTCAAGGCGGTGCCTGTACCCAAACACGTAAAAACAGTGAAGCTATGTTTTTGTTCGGATGACAGCACTCAGGATTGGGGGTACAAACTTACCATCTCAGGCAATGCTCTACCCCTACGCCAAGCCATGCCGCCTTTTATGTCCATGCACCAGGCAGTGTCCGGAGAGCCTACCTCAGCGTCAGTGCGTCTCATTCGTATAGAACAAATCGCCAACGTGTTGCGATTCTGGATTCTGTCATCGTGAACGAATCGTCATCGTCAACGCGATTCGTGAGGTTGTGACACCATAAACCATTCAACAAATCAATTGTTCATTTCCCCCACATTTCATGTTGGCCCAGTGGAGACCTTTAGATCAACTGGCCTAGTATGTAGCGTGGAGGTGAAATTTCGTCATTCTAGGTTGTGTGCTCTATGATCCGTGGTTTCTCATCATTCTAGGTTGTGTGCTCTATGATCCGTGGTTTCTCATCATTCTAGGTTGTGTGCTCTATGATCCGTGGTTTCTCATCATTCTAGGTTGTGTGCTCTATGATCCGTGGTTTCTCATCATTCTAGGTTGTGTGCTCTATGATCCGTGGTTTCTCATCATTCTAGGTTGTGTGCTCTATGATCCGTGGTTTCGCATCATTCTAGGTTGTGTGCTCTATGATCCGTGGTTTCTCATCATTCTAGGTTGTGTGCTCTATGATCCGTGGTTTCTCATCATGTCTCATGACGACCCAGATACTTCATGCCGGCTTTTCTCAACAAATGCCGAAGAGTCGGCCGATCTCGTGATTCTTGATCATATAATCAAACAGCTTGTAAGTTTCATGACAACAGAATTGATTGGAAGAAGCTGCGTGCACAGCTGACATGGGTTTGAAAACTGGTTAAATGGCTTGACCGGTCTCTGGAACTCGGTGACGACAGCGGGGGACCTCGGGCAATGGTGAGGGCGCGGGCGACACAGCTTCGTGTGCACAGAGTGCGGGGGACCTCGCGCAATGGTGAGGGCGCGGGCGACGCAGCTTCGTGTGCACAGAGTGCGGGGGACCTCAGGCAATGGTGAGGGCGCGGGCGACACAGCTACGTGTGCACAGAGCGCGGGGGACCTCAGGCAATGGTGAGGGCGCGGGCGACACAGCTTCGTGTGCACAGAGTGCTACGGGAAACGGCGGATTTTGGCATAATCGAAGTCTGGTATCCTGTAGACACTGCCAATGGCCGACTATGATAGAATGCGCTTTACTTTTGCCCCACGGATGACACAAGACAAGGGGCTGAGGGAGTACCGGGAAGGTGCTGGGGGAATGGAGGGCGCCAGGAAGGGTACGCACCTCTGAATTTCTTTCACTGGTGCGAGCCGGGGAGGCGCGGGCACTCCTATTGGATACCCTGCTAACCTGCGATCTCCTCATGCTGTATGCGGACGCGCCACAGGGCGCCACGTCACCGCGTTCCCCAGCATCTGGCGCAGACACGGCTGCCTCCGCTGGCCCGTCTTGGGTCCTCAGACAGGGGCTGTTGGTGGGGGCAGAGGGGCCTCAACCAATGAACCCCTCGCTCGAGGATGGTGGGATAGCAGACGCATGGGCTGCGGCGGTGGGGGCGTCCCAGCGGCAGGAGGGCGCTGAGCTGGCGCAGTTCCTGGCGAGCTTGTGTAATGGCGAGGGCGCTGGGCGCGCGCTGTGGAACGACTGCCGCTCCGCCTATCACAGGTTCTCAAGAAGGCCTGGGGCGGAGGAGGAGGAGGAGGAGGAGGAACAGGAGGAAGGGGAGGAGATGATGGAAGTTGTAATTCGCGCGGTGTTTGCGGCACTCCTGCACCATGGCGGGGAAGCCGAGAGGACCCGACGGCTCGTCGCGGTGCAGGATGATGCCACGTCGGCGGCCCTTGGGGAAGTGTCTAGGGGGGCGTTGGAATGCTTTGCTGTGGCTCGTACTGTGGTGAGGATGATGACGGAGACAGCCGGCGGTGACCGCTGTTACAAGCGGTGGGAGCGTCTCAAGGAGTTGCAGGCAAGAGGACCACAATCCCTCGCATCTCTCACCGCTCTGTCGGATGATGACAGAATGACGACAGATCCGTCATCGCTCGCATCCGCCATTGCCTTCCTTCTGCTTGCAGCCATGGCGCGCTGCGGAAGGAGCTCTGCTCACAGCGTGGACCGATTTCGCTCCGCCCGCCTACGCGAGATCCTGCCTCTGCCTGCGCAAGATTCCGCAGAGCACTGCGGAGCAAATTCGCCTCGCGCCCTCGCTCGCGGCCTCAGTTTCTGGTGGCAGGATTCTGATGCGGTCCAGAGGGCCGGCATGGCCCACTCTGCTCTTAGGCCCAGCCTTTCATTCTGTCATGTTTAGGAGCCATCAGCAGGCGGGCTGATGTGTTGCGCGAAGACCTGTGCCTTGGTTGCAGGCGAGGGCGGAGCTCCTGCTCCAGCTCAAGCCCCTGCACGGCCCCAAGCTTGCCTCCGAGGACACGGCGCTGGCGCGGTCCTCCAGCACCTCCGTGGGGACGAACCTCGAGCGCAGCGCCAGCAAGGACACGGTGTTGCGGAGCTCGTCCAACCCGGAGGACCTGCGGGATGGAGGCGGCTACGGTCTGGCAGGGAAGCTACGGTCGCGCACCTGTGGGGTCATGGCGGCCAAGTGGTGGTATCGCTCTCTGAGCCAGAAGCGCCCTGGTCGCGACAGCGGCGACGTGGCAGCGGCGGCGGGGCAGAGCAGGGTGCCGGAGAGCCGGCTTGGGCCTTTTCTGCTGAGCGCGGCGCTGGAGGCCGAGTCCACCGGGTTACTTGTGATGCGCAGCGCCCGCAACCCAGCGTTAAACCAGGTCCTTCAGCACCCTCCACCCCTCGCGCGGCGCGTGCCGTCTCGGGCTTGTCCGTGCACCCCTCCCGCTGTACTGTCCAAAAATCGGATGAAGTTCGATTCGGATAACCAAAAGCTTGATGGTTTGCACACTCACGTCCTTAAGTTTTCCATATCCCCCTTCTGCCCCCCCTCTTCCCCCCTCTTCTCTCGCCTTACATCTGCTTTGCCTCCGAACAGCAGGCTGCATACCAAATGAACATTAGTGGAGCGATATGTCGATGGAATTTGACACTCCCCACCATGTCGGACCTCTTGTAGAGCATCTGGGCAGAGTCGCCACGGAAAGCGCATTGCCGCCTGACATGTGCAGCGGGGTGGTGGCAGGTGCGCGAGTTTCTCAACCTGGACCTCTGCAAGGTGGCAGTGCCCGAGCTCCGCGCGGCAATGGTGGCGCGTGACGATGCAGTACGTGGCACCGTGGCCCATATGGACAATCTGGCCAGGCGGGTGAGCCATGGGTACCAGGGACTGTTCTTCACCACGCTACTGCTCCAACACGTGGCCGCCTTATCACGCTCACTGTACACGCTATACCGGCGGGTGAGCCCAGCGGCGGGCGCGGACCTGCAGCTCGCCTTCTACCGCATGCTGCGAGCGATCCGCCAGCACATGACGGACGTGGAGGGCGCGGCGCTCACCCCTGCGCCCGCTGCGCTCTCCCGTCTACTCCTCCAAGATATTTCCTGGGGCTGCCTTGACCACGGCTTTCTGCTGAAGCTGGGAGCCCCTGAGATGTGGCACGGGCTGCTCAAGGAGGGTGACGGGGTCGGAGACCCGACCGCCATCGCCACATGGCAGGCGTGCCTCATGCATGCGAGAACACTGTGTCATCTGCCATCAGAGGTCCAGGTTGGCGGCGAGCTCGCCAGCCTGGCATCCTCGGAGGAGGACGTGCAGGATCTGGGAGCACAGCTCATGCGCGTCGCGCTGCAGTTCCTCGTAGAGGCCCTGCAGTTGGATGCGACCCACCAACCCTCCACCGCCGCCCCAGCCCCCGCCCATGCGCCACGGGTCGCGTGCTTCACGACCTCCACCGAGATGACGCAGATCTACAACGCTGCTGGCAGTGGCGCGCATGTCGACGTGTCGGTGTGGAGGCCGCAGCTGCAGGATGGGCAGGTGCTGCTTGGGGACCTGGTGAAGGCCGAGCACGACGCTCCCGCTGACGGCATTGCGGTGGGGATTGAGACACTCGGCGGGACGGCCTTCGCTCGGCCGGAGAGCTACACGCTGCACTGGCGCCAGAGTCGCGGGCAGCAGTCGCTCTGGGTATGGACCCCGGTGCCGCCGGAAGGGTACGTGGCGCTCGGCTTTGTGTGCACCACTTCCCCAGAGGCACCAGAGGTGGGCCTGATGCGCTGTGTGGCAGAGCGGTTCGCCACGGAGGCGGAGGCCACTGTGCAGATCTGGAACGATGCCGGGAGCGGTGGGGACGACGGGGCCTTCTGGGAGCTCCCGCATGGCCTAGCCTACTGCAACGCCGACACGCATTCACCCCCCTCGGGCATCACCCTCTTCACGCCCGACTTCGGGGCTCTCCAAGATGGCTTTCGGGGTGAGCAGCTCTGTGGAGAAGATGGGCCAGCCCTCTCCACATGCCCCCCCTGCCCCCATCACCCTACTGTCTCATTTGAATGGAGCTGTGGGAGGCACATAATGTAAACCGACATGCCTCTGCTCGCAGGCTTTGCATCTGCAACCGTGCTGCAAGCCTCTCTGTGCTCTTGTTGAGGTCCTGAGTTCAGGATAGCCGAGTTACGCATCGCACTTCGAGGCAAGAGTGAGTCGTTCACAATCAGGCTGTTTTTACGCCTACGGCAGGTGTCTGATTCGAGCTCCTCGACGGAGGTCTCAACAGAGCCTCTACGAGGCGAAGGCCAGGCGGGGCTACCGGGCTCCCTTCTACTAGCTGGCACTCGTCGTACAACTGGATGTGTACGGAGGCGAAGGCCAGGCGGGGCTACCGGGCTCCCCTGTACTAGCTGGCACTCGTCGTACAACAGAGCCTCTACAAGGCGAAGGCCAGGCGCGCGGGGCTACCAGGCTCCCTGTACTAGCTGGCACTCGTCGTACAACTGGATGTGCACGGAGCGAAGGCCAGGCGGGGCTACCGGGCTCCCTGTACTAGCTGGCACTCGTCGTACAACGGAGCCTCTACAAGGCAGGCAAGCGGGGCTACCGGGCTCCCTGTACTAGCTGGCACTCGTCGCACAACTGGATGTGCACGGAGAAGGCCAGGCGGGGCTACCGGGCTCCCCTGTACTAGCGCACGTACAACTGGATGTGCACGAGCGCAGGCGGGGCTACCGGGCTCCCCTGTACCAGCTGGCACTCGTACAACTGGATGTGCACGGAGGCGAAGGCCAGGCGGGCTACCGGGCTCCCCTGTGGCACTTCGTCGTACAACTGGATGTGCACGGAGGCGAAGGCCAGGCGGCCTACCGGGCTCCCCTGTACTAGCTGGCACTCGTCGTACAACTGGATGCACGGAGGCGAAGGCCAGGCGGGGCCACCGGGCTCCTGTGGCACTCGTCGTACAACTGGATGTGCACGGAGGCGAAGGCCAGGCGGGGCTACCGGGCTCCCCTGTACTAGCTGGCACTCGTCGTACAACTGGATGTGCACGGAGGCGAAGGCCAGGCGGGGCTACCGGGCTCCCCTGTACTAGCTGGCACTCGTCGTACAACGTAGCCTCTACGAGGCGAAGGCCAGGCGGGGCTACCGGGCTTCCATGTACTAGCTGGCACTCGTCGTAGCGAGGAAGGTCATCCAGTCTGCCACGTAGGACCTCCACTTTTCTTATCAGCGAAGTACTATGCTCTTTGTCTTTATCATAGATCCCCATTTCATCAGCTCTAGCCCTCCATTTTACTGTCAATCGTAGGGCCCTCCATTTCACTTTCAATCGTACGGCCCTCCATTTCAATGTCCATCGTAGGGTCCTCCATTTCACTTTCAATCATAGGGCCCTCCCACTTTCTTTCCTTCCATTCTCCATTCAATACGAGCACCGTGGGAGTCTGTGGCTCCGGCCCCAGCATCGGTCACACCCTAATGTGGAGGTTTGCGAGGCAAGAGCGGCAAAACCTGTGAAAAGGAACGTCGGCGGTTTTGAAATCCTCGGGCTGCTCCCGAGCTTCAGTGGGCTCCCACACCGACAATCAGCAACTGCACAATTCAGCATCGGCAATCTACCTTCGGGCTTCATCGTTGATTACGGCTGCAATGTCCCTCAGTGTGTTCGGAAGAGATCCGCCTCCGGGCTGTATGCCAAAGCTGCTTGATGATTGGTTGGCAAAACCCCCCTGTGGCGTCATTCTAGCATCCTTTCGACGTCTCTCTTTCCCCTTCATCTTGGATTCTCGTCCGCTACCACCCCTCTCCAGCTCTCATGCGCACCAACCCGCAAACGCTACGCTGTCATCGCCGCGTGCTGAGGGGCAGCGGGGCTCTTTGTCTGGGCGCAGCGGACCACGAGGCCGAGGGACCCATGCATTGCTCCCGGGCGCTGGCCCTCCTCAGCGCATGCATGCCGCAGAGCGAGGAGCGCTGCTGGGTGGCAGGCGCGCCGGTGCTCCTCGCGGAAGGGGAGGCGTGGGCAGCTGGGAGGGCGGTGCAGGTCGAAGCTGCTGCGGCGCTCTTCGCGATGCTCCTGTCGCCGCTGCAGCCTCCCGTAGTGCTTCATCGCGCAGGGTAAGGAGCACCAGCCCTTGCCATCGCGAGTGGCCTTAGGCATGGGTGACGTCGCGTGGCTCGATGTGCGGC
This sequence comes from Cymbomonas tetramitiformis, assembly GCA_001247695.2. Classification (NCBI taxonomy): domain Eukaryota; kingdom Viridiplantae; phylum Chlorophyta; class Pyramimonadophyceae; order Pyramimonadales; family Pyramimonadaceae; genus Cymbomonas; species Cymbomonas tetramitiformis. The sequence goes on along the minus strand of LGRX02007400.1, from coordinate 44,056 downwards.
GCCAGCTCAGAGTCCATCCAGCGGCATTTGCTGATATGCGCAGCTCCAGCGCATTCGAATGAAGCGCCGCATCGACGCGCTTTTGTCCTCGGGCGGCGCGTGAGCTCCGCGGGGACCATTCGCGCACCGCATGCCCTACTCGGTCGGCACGCGCTATGTCGCCTTCTACGTTCTGTCGGGCTTCGCAGAGCGAGTGCACCGACTGGGATTTGCCATGCTCTGATTCCGAGCGAAGTTTGGTTGTTGCAAGGGAACTTCACACAACACCAAACACAGATTGGACAAGGTGTTTATTCCAAAATATAGATTTACATCTAGAGTCAGCTAGCTAGTTCTAGTTCCTTAGGTGGTGTAAGCTAAACTTGACAGGTAAAGGGGTCCCGGGTGTAACCAGAGCAGACCCCAAGCCTTGGGGCTGTCTGGTCCTAGAGTCCCGGGTACCCCCTTCCCCCTTCCCTTCTTCCAGGTTGTGGGCGGGTGGGTGAACAAATTTGAAGCTCTAGTCAGACTGAGATTTTGACTTAGTGTCTCCACAAGGGTGTTAAGGAGACTGGAACAGTTTGCTGCTCATTGAAGAGTGAGTTGCAAACCACAATCCTAGTTATTTCTATTTCCTAGAAATGACGGCTACCCAATCTGCAACAGCAGGATCAAATCAATGATCAACTAATCTACAACCACCAAGCAGTGGTTTCTTCTAGTGTCATCAATCCAAAGCTACCAACGTGGTCTGCTGAGGAGCCCTTTCTACTTGACCAAGTTGCAAACCCGGGTCAGGTCATCTCAGCCTTTTGAGTGAGTGTCATCAATTTAGTTCCGAGGGCCTCACTCAACTTGCATTTCTCATTTGTGTCATGAGCTGTCACTCGGGTGTTCAGTCCTAGCTCTGGCAAAGGTGTTTCAGAACTTTGAGGACTCAAGCCTGAGTTCTTACTCAAATCAAGAGCTTTTTGGCTCATTCTTTCGGGGTTCTGAGCACCATTTTATTTATTTATTTTCATTATTATAATTTCTAAGGCCAAGCTAGGGGTAGTACAGTTCCATGATAATTGGAATTAACCCTTTGCAGTCTTAATTGTTCATTATTGCAAGGGAAATTCACACAACACCAAACACCAATTGGACAAGGTGTTTATTCCAAAATATAGATTTACATCTAGAGTCAGCTAGCTAGTTCTAGTTCCTTAGGTGGTGTAAGCCAAACTTGACAGGTAAAGGGGTCCCGGGGGTAACCAAAGCAGACCCCAAGCCTCGGGGTTGTCTTGTCCCAGAGTCCCGGGTACCTCCTTCCCAACTCACACAGTGCTTTGCCAAGCAAGGAAAACTAGACTACCCATTCGTGCTGGAACTAGCATCTGGCATCCATGAACTCGGACACCAACTTCGGGATGGCTAAGCGCTGCTCCGGAGTCATCTCGTGGTACTCATCCAGTGCATCCGAGACCCAAGTCTCCCAGTGCTTAACGAGGCTCCTCGGCATTCTCTCCGCAAAAGCAAGGGCAGCCGCCTCTCTTCGGAAAGAGTGCCCGGAATAGGTCAGGTTGCAAGCCTGCAACCTTCAGTTTGTCCTTCAGCCAGTGATCAAACACCGCATGGGTAAGGGCTACTTGCTAGAAGCCAACAAGCATGCCAGCCAACACAACAAGTCATTCTCTTTTTCAAGGTCATTTCTCCCCCCAAAGAAAATCGAGACTAGCTCCTTTGGACCAGATCCTAGCTTCTTCCGCTTAGGATCCCCCTTCAACCTCTTGATCCCTTTGAGAGTCCGGCGAAGGCAAGGCAGCTCTTCAAACTCCGGCAAGGTGAATCCCCGTTCAAGATGAAGGTTCCTAATAGCCGAGAGAAAAGCCTTGATCGTGGAGTACTTGACACTCCTAGTCAAGAATGTCGCCCACAATTCCAGGGTATGCTCCGGGGCTGGAAACATCGGCCTCAAGTCATACCACACTGCAAAGCGGCAGAATCGCTCAACACCTGTCTCGTAAGAGGATTTGCTGTTCAGGGCCACTACATTAAAGGCGAAGTGAGCCACCCCATCCTCCAGCTCCCGCTTTTCTCCATTTGTCAATCAAGAGCAAGTTAGTCCAAGTGAACAAAGCATGGAGGCACCCTAAACACCACCACAAGCCACGTTGTGGGCCCGTAGAACTTCCGGCTCCCCCCCAGTTCCGGGGCTGAGAACAGATTTGTCTCAGCCTCAAACTGGTCACCGGGAAGAACACAAAAGGTTTGCTCACAATGAATTTGTAAAAGTCCGCCGTGGGCCACACCGGGAAAACAAAACAGTCCGAGGTTCCCAAATTCTGCCTCCTCTTACACTCCAGAAAGTGCTTCAGAAATGAGGAGAATGCGAGAAAACGGGGGACTGCACCACACCGCGCGCCCCGCTCAATCCTGTGTGGTACAGTCTTGCTTGAACGTTCAACGCACCAGAGTCAGCTTGATGGCGCCAAATGCGTCACAACTGGCATCAACTGAAAATGGACCAAACCTTCGGTCCAACCTCTCAAAGACCTCTGAGAAAAGTTTCCAATCATCACGGTCCTGCCTCCTTATGGAGGGAGACTTCCACTCTCGGTGCAGGTCAAAGAAGAGACGCATCGCATTCATGCTCAAAGCATCTCCTTCATGCTCAAAGCATCTCCTTCATGCTCAGAGCATCTGCAAAGTGGTTCTCCTTCGAGAGAACCCATTCCACAATGAACCTCACATCAAACTGCACACACTGCTTGAAAATAGCTCTAAGTAGCTTCCGGAAGTCAGGGGTACACCTCCACTTTTCCAACATCCCCGCGGGTCGGGGTATCGTCAGTAATGAGGACAACCGTGAGACCCCGGAGGAACTCACCCCACAGCTTGAGGGCCAAAAACACAGAGAACAATTCAAGGTAAACGATTTGGGAAGAGGCTCTATCCCGAAAAGGGCGGTAGAACGCCTCCTGCGGCAGGGCCAACAACTCAAGCCAACTCACTGCAAAATACCTCCCATCAAGAAACCCCCCCATCCTTGTGCCCGTGGAAGCATCCACCATGAAATAAGAAGGCTTAATCTTCCTTTTCATCAACACAATGTGTCGCCCGTTGTAAATCTCCACAGACTCTGCCACAAATCGGAAATTAGCAGAGGCCCCTCCCGACATCAAGAGCCATTTCTTCCGAGATCTCAACAGAGCATGTCCCGAGCCACAGAACAAGGACAAACCCTTGACCAGCCTAGAGGCAAAGGCCAGCTGTCCCATGAACCTCTCCAGGTCTTTCCTAGCACGCTGATTGGTTTGGGCGAAAAACAATGCCTTCTCCCGAAGGGCTCGGCACTTCTTCTATGGAAGGCTGGCCGAAACACGGCCCTCCCCAAAGTCATTAGTACACATATGAATGCCAAGAAATACAACGTCCCGGACTGGGCCCTCACACTTGTCCCAGGCCACCTCCAGGCCTAGGAACACTCGGATAGCTTGGATCTGCTCTAGCGCCTCCAAAGCCAACGTTTCTGACTCACAACACACCCAAAAGTCATCCAAAAATCCCACCGAAGCCGAGAAACCTTGGCCCTTCAAAAACCTCTCCAGGGCCCCTGTGACTTCGTGGAACTTTCCTGGTACCGCCCGGTGCCCAAATGGGAATCGGAGATCGGCCACCACCTCATCCCTCCACCGGTACGTGTGATACCAGAGGTACCGCAACGCTATCGTTAGATGCTGATACGCGCTTTTAATGTCCACCTTAATCATAAAATATCTCGGCCAAAGGTGCGCCATCGCATCCGCGGCAGATTGCCACTTGTGCTTCGGAATGTCCGTGGCCGAGTTCACTGACCAATCCTCGTTCTCAGAGTAGTTGTGGACAACGCGGACTTTCTCAAAATTAGAATGGTCCTTGTCCACAACACCTACACCGTGAACTGCCCCCGCCAAGTGCGACGGGATCGGCACAACCCTCCTGTGACGAAGCTCCTCCTCATGTAGCTCGTCAACCTTGTGCTCAAAACCCGCCTTGACATAATTCTCTCCCGACATGTTGACTCCCTCTGGGTCGAACTGCCATCCCGCACCTTGCGCGACCAAACGCACAAGTGCATCAACATTCGGATCATTCCGAAATATCATTGCCCATCTGTCAACCCTTTCCTTTACCACTGGGATGGCCGCCCCAATCGCCGTGGTCGCACTTTGAAAGCGCAACAGGCATCCAGCGACACACCATGTGAACTCACATCCAGCTCTCCCCACTCCGACTTCCACAACCTCAAGAGTTCCTCAAACCGTCGCGACTTCGGTTTGAAATTAGGAGGGGACCAAACATTCTTCCCAAGTGTGTCGCAGGGGTGTAAGACTCCCCTTCCCGTGAGTAAACAGGAGGGAAACTCCACCGACTGTCCGCGATACGAAAAGTCTCATTGTCATAAGGCGTCTCAGCAGGGTAGGGTTAAGTAACGACAGGCAGTGTCACACCTGCGACACCTACACGTGTAGGCGTCAACCCCGTAGAAGCACCCAAGCTCGGCAGAGCTGGCTTCCTGGTATCGCCTTGTCGATACCCCTCGTCCCGCATAGTCGTCAACCAGGTCGACAGGCGAGGGACGATCGTCACGACCGCAATGATCGAGCCCGCTGGCTGCGTGGTCTTCCGCGCTCCCCTCCTCGGCAGGCAAAGGAGAGCCCACGTGTGAACCGGGAGGAGCTCCTCCGGGCTCCCCGTGTCACTTGCAGGCTTTGTCCTTCTTCTTGTGGTTGCCACCACAATCCGAACAGATGTGGGGAAACTTACACCCCTTCTTGGTGCACTTCCCAGCGTTCCACGGGAAACAGGCAAGCACTGCCCTTGTTAGCTTCGGTGTCGCTCCAACCCCCGCAAGATCTTTCTGTTTCCCCGTCCCCGCAGATCTCGAAGTCGACTGGCCTGCGTCTCTCCTAGCCTAGATGAAACGGGTCCAAATCGCGTCTAACATGTCCGGGTTCCATGCGAGGATAGCACCCGTGGCGATGCGTTGCCGGATGTACTTGTCGTATTCCGCAACGCACTTGCCATTGTAGGCATCCACCTTCGCAAGCATGTCCCGAACGTACATGTGGTAAAAGTGAATCTCCCTCTCGAACGAGTCGGGTATCCCACGAGCGAACTGAAGTAGTCAATACCCGAATTCCTCCTTCGTGTACTGTTTGGGCGGGCGCGTCAAAACTCGTCCATCCTGGGTCTGGAACATCTCTCCGTACTCCGGATGCGCTGTCTCCACCGGCTGCGGGAGCGCGAGGTTCAGCCCCCGAAGAGTGCCTGAGGCGACGTGTAGGTTCCCCGTCGCACCTGAAGCATGCTGCACGAGGTCCGCTGCAAATTAGTCGCCGTTGAAGGCCTTGGCCGCAGCGTCCAGCACCCCGCGCTGCTTCCCGATGGACTTGTTGTTCGCAGCCTTGTCGCCAGTGCCGGGCACCGCGTCTTCCCGAAACAACGCTTTCCCCGCCGGCAGCCCCTCCAGCCAGCTCTCCTTCCTGGGTTCCGGGAGGGAGTCGAGGTTCGCGTCAGGGCACTTGTGAAGGTGCGCGTGCCAAATCACGGCCGAGCCACGTAAGAACGCTATGTACCGCTTCTGCCAGCGAGTGCACACCTGTGTCTCTGCAGAAGTACACCAAGAAGGGATGTAAGTTTCCCCACTGATCGCGCTTTTGTCCTCGGGCGGCGCGTGAGCTCCGCGGGGACCGTTCGCGCACCGCATGCCCTATTCGGTCGGCACGCGCTATGTCGCCTACTGCGTTCTGTCGGGCTTCGCATAGCGAGTGCACTGACTGGGATTTGCCATGCTCTGATTCCGAGCGAAGTTTGGTTGTTGAGGCGTATGTAACAAGGTCCGAGCTTCCTTGTCTGTCGGACTGTAAAGGGCTGCTTTTCCCCACTTTTCGCACCCGTTACGTTTACTTTTCGTTTCTTCCCCACTTGGGCCGCCTCGTGGTGCGCTCTAACGAGCGGAGGGTTCATCGCGGGACGGAGCTGAGAGGCGATCCGCCGGACTGGGGCTGGCGGCATCTGTGGGTGGACGTGAAAGGGTTCCATGCGGCGCCAGCTGGCAGTTCACCAAGTCACGGCATTCGTTGTGTCACCGGTCGGGGTGCGGTCTGCTCGCAGGTGGGTGCTGCGCCGCCAGCTGGTAACCATGGATCCCGCAGAGGCGGACGAAGCAGCGAGGCAGGCGAACGCCGCTGTGCCAGGTGGCGCCGCTCGGGCCCAGGGGCTGCAGTCTCTTGGGGCAAACGACGCAGGCGTGATGGCGGGGGGCTTTGCGGCGGCCTTTTTGGCACTCCTCGCGTGCAGCTTCGACACGGTGGTGTGTGGGGCAGGGTCGGAAGATGGGAGCCCTGCCCCGCCTGCAGCCGCAATGCTGGCCCTCGGGCAGGTATGCAAGAGCTGTATGCTGGCGCTGAAGCAGGAGCCAGCTTGGCAGCCGGCCCTCGACGGTGTCTGCGCCCGCGCCTTCCCCAAGCTGCTTGCACGGCAGGAGGGAGATGACCGCAGTGACGATGCGCTGCGCCTCTTCACCGTGCTCACCATTCTCGGCGGCTTCATGGACGGCCTCCATCCAGGCTCCCCCATCCGCTACCTCAAGGTGCTGGCTCCCGGCCTCTCCCTGTGCCATCTGCCGTCTGCGCCGCGCCCCTTCTTCTAGCCCACACACCCCCTCCGGGTCTCCCATTGGCATCTCTCCGAGCCTTCATTAAAGCTCTTGCAACTGACCGGGGGGCTGGGGCTCTTGGCATTTTCTTGCCAGAAATGGTTAAATCGGAGCTTAAGGAATTGTGCAAGTTTCTGCATTGTAGATCAAGCAGTAGTGCCGGAGTCAGCGACTGCGATCCGCTGTTGGGAGTTGTTGCCAGGAACTTTCAGTATTTCGGGAATCTGCCCATCAGGATTCCTCGGCTGTGTTGTTGTGTGTTTGGAAAATACAATTGCAGGATTTTCTTCCGACTGTTTCCTATGAGGCACACTGGACAAATGCATTCACTGCAGTCCAAGTTTCACGGAAACAGTCCTTTTCTGCAACTTTTAGAAACATGCGCCACGGCGCTAAGGGGTCAGAACTCCAAGCTTCCGGAGCCCTGCAAGGCGCGGGCTTGTTATAAACGGAATCTGGGGGCATCTTGGAAGGATGTCGAGTCTGTGGCTGCAAATCTCCTGAAATGAACGGGCGCTCTAGATGATGCCACTCGCGCCAGGGGAAGGTGTCCGTGGGAACAAGCAAGCTAACGTCAATGAACGCTCAACTGCGGGAACACATGCGGGAGGTAAGGGTGGGGCTCGCGGGCGAGGGGGGATGGACCTGGCAGAGAGGTGACGCCTTCGTCATGACGCGCCCTGCTGGCGTGCTTGCCACCATCACGCCCACCTACAACGGTGAAGAGCGCGTGGAGCTGCTGGCTGGGAACCAGTGGCACACCGCCACGTCGCAGGCGGTTCAGCTGGACACCACGGTGTGCTATGCGCCCCCCGGGGAGGGCGACGCAGCCTGGGTGGCGGCCCTCATGCCTGTGGTGAAGGAGAGCCTTGGGTTCCTCGCCACCCCTCAGCGCCTCGAGGGGGGTTGGCGTGGGCTGCACCGGGCGGTTCGTGTGCTGCAGATGGTGAAGAACCAGGTGCGCCATCCCCCTTCGGAGCCGGCAGGCAGCGCCGTCAGCGTGCTCAGCGGCGCGGGGGCGGTGGAGGGGCTGCTGGACCTAGCGGGAAGTCTGTGGGGCGAGCCTGGGTGGGCTCTCGCGGAGCGGCTCGAGGGTGTCCGGGGGAGCACGAAGCCTGGGGCGGTGGGGCGGCGCGGGCTGACGGACTTCTTCGAGGCTCGGCACCAGGGTGCCTACTACGGGCCGCGAGGGCGGATTGAGCACGGCTGGCGGGAGGGCCTGGAGCGCCTGCTAGGAGCCCTGCAGGCCGCCGTGGGGAAGCTGCTGCCCCCTGCAGTGGCACAGGCGGCGGCAAGGCAAGGTCTCCCAGGCGCTGAAGGTGCGACGACACCGGCAGCGGAGGCTTGCGGCGTGCTCAGCGCTTCTGGATGGAGCTCTGAGGTGGAGCTGCCCCCTATCCCGGGGGAGGTTGGGCATCGGCGCTGCGCCACCGTCACGACATCAGCTGCCAACGGCAGTGATTGCTCCTGGGAGAAACTGTGGAGCAAGGTACGACGGCAGGGGTTGACGTGCTGAATGTGTTTTTCTCACAGCCCGACCCGTGCGTGCCGTGGCATGCCTTGGGCGACACGGGCACGTCATGAGACCACGGGCGGTGCACACCTTGCCTTGCATCTGGCCTTGCCCCTGCTCCTTGTGCCTGCCGCTGGCGCTCACCCTGTCTTCACCCCTGCCCCTCCAACCATACACCCGCTGCTCCTGGTGCTGCTCCTGGTGGTGCTGCTCCTAGTAATGCTGCTCCAGCTCCTTGCGCTCGTCCCTGCGCTCACTCTTGTACACTGAGGAGGATCGGATGGCTGCGGCGGTCTCCTGCAGCTGCCCAACGACCTGAGTGGGCACATACGAACGGAGAGGAGGGGGCAAGCTGGGGAGGCCCACAGCAGTGATGCTAGCGCAGCTGCAGAGCTGCAGGCGACATACATGCTGTGGGGGCGACTGTGCGCGCTGTCCGTCTCCCTCGAGGTGGTTTGCCAATGGGGAGCCCACCGAGGCGAGGGAGTGGTCACGGCACAGGATGCTGCCCGCATCTTTAAGCTCCTGCTCGCTCTGAGTAATCTATTCAGCGCCCTGGATCACCCGGTCACCCTACCTGTTCAGGTGCGCCCCTAAAATGCCTCCGCCCCCGCTCCTTCTTCGCGCCCACACTCGCCTGAGCTCTACGCTTGAAGCAGATGCCATTCCTGGAGTGAATGGAGGCGCATGGAATCACATTTGACGTGCTGTAAAAATTCCTCTAAAGTATGGCGCGCGTTAGCAGAAGACATGGTTCCAAGTTAACACTCGGCGATTCCACACCCCTTTGCAAAACGTTCATTGCATTACATTCTCCAACATCTATTCTCGTTATAAATGGTTTAGGTGTTGCACCAACCGGGCTTAGATAAGGGACTTAGTAGGGGCCAATTCAACTGGAGGAGTACGATGCAGTGTCGGTTTGTTTTCTTGACAACAACCTTGCTTCGTCATTTAGACGTATGCTGTTCGTGAGCTTATTCATCTCAGGGAAGCATTCACAGCAGGAATGAGACAACCGAGTGGACTCACAATTATATTCATTATAATTGTTACCGGCTTGTAGCTGGAGGTCCCCCTTTCAGAGTCTCACTCTAGCTAGCTGCCGGCATGCAAGGCAGGTCCATCTTGGGTCCTTGTTTCAGGATCTTTCTCTCTCTCTCGTTGCCAAACATGTGAACTGTGGCTCTCTCTGCAGTGGTGCCAAAGGAAGCTTCTCAGCAGCTGCAAGGCAGGTGGCTCCAGCTGGTCTTGAACTTCGAGCTGAGCAGCGAAGCTTCTCCTCACCTGGCACCCACCCCTTAAAAGCCCCAGAGCCGCTGTCAAGGGAAGGGAGGGTGGGAAAGAAAAAGCTGAACGGTGCTAGGCATCTCAGGGCTTGAAGTGGGAAAAGCGACCGCCAGTGTTGCGGATTTGCGTCAGGCACTTCTGCGGCCGAGTACTTCGCTGACTGCCCGATCGCGTCCCTGGCAGCAAGCCCTAGATCTAATGATTCGGAAACAGCGCTACACAGGCAGATTTAACGATGTGCCACGGGGTGTCGATCGAAGCCGATCGACACCCCCCAACAGTCGACACTGTCAGACGACGGCCATCGTCACTCCCCCCTAGGGAGTGTGCCTGTGGGGGGCTGCTGTGAACTGCTTCCCTGCGGTTAACAAAAATTAAAGCGCCAATGATTTTGAAGCATCTGCCTTGGTGAAATATTCCGCCGTGATGTGGTTTGCTGGCGTGGGAAGCGGGGGGGAGACACGTGGTTGGTTGGCGGTGGGCTGATAAGGCGGGGCGGGCTCGCAGGGGGTATGGGAGGTGTGCTGCTTGCACACTTGGAGCAGGGAGGCTGGGGTGCGGTTGGTTGGCGATGCGGTGCACCTCCTCTTCTGCACGGAGGCGTCGCCCGGGGCCCATGAGCAGAAGGCGCTGCAGTTTCAGTTGGCGGTTCAGGTGCTTTATGGGGCCGTGCACTCCGCCGCAAATCACGCTCTCCATGATGCAGTCTTCCGACAGGGTACAATGCCCTCCCTGCCCTAACCTCCCGTAGCTCCCCTCGCTCGACGTGCTCTGCGTCGCGCAGTCTTCCGACGGGGAAAGCTTTGTTGGCACACATGTTGACAGCTCAGTACGGCATGTCCTTAAGGGCCCTGCGGCGGAGGCAAGATGTGCTGCCCAGAGGATGGCTGATATAGGTAGGATGGCAGGTATAGGGAGGGAGGATGCCACTTGAGGAGTGACTTGCGCTGCTGTGAGTCAAATCGTTGGAGGGGGTTGGGCGGGGAGAGGTAATGCGCAGAGGTGTACAGCAAGATGATACTCGCAGCCCAGGTGCAAGATGGGGAGAATCGTAACCAGATGTTGCTGCTGCTCGCGTCCATGACGGAGCTCATGCTCGATCATTCCCAGGATCTTGCACTCAACTTCGACCATGCCCTGGTGATCTCCGCTGCTCGCTTCTCTCCTCCCCCTCTTCTCCGGCCTCGCCTCCCCCTCTTCTACGGCCTCGCCTCCCGCTGTTCCCCGGCCTATCCTCTACCCTTCTCCCCCCGGCCTCGCCTCCCCTCTTCCCCCGGCCTCTCCTCTCCCTTAACCCCAGCCTCTCCTCCCCTCTTCTCCGGCCTCTCGTCTACTTTGGCCTCTTCTCCCCCGGCCCTCCTCCCTCTACCCCGGCCTCTCCTCTCCCTCTACCCTGGCCTCGCCTCTCCCTCTACCCCGGCCTCGCCTCCCCTCTACCCTGGCCCTCCCCCTCTTCTCCGGCCTCGCCTCCCCTCTTCTCCGGCCTCGCCTCCCCTCTCCTCCGCCTCTTCTCCCCCTTCTTCTCCCTTCTCTCCTCCCCTCTTCCCAGTCTCTCCTCCCTCTACTTTCTGGCCTTTCCTCCCCCTCTTCCCCGGCCTGCTCTTCTCCTCTTCTCTTGACTCTCCTCCCCCTCGTCTTGGAACCGTCGGAATGATATATCTCCGTAGCTGTGACAGCACCAGAAATCATTGACGATGATCTCGGCAGAGTCTGCGTAATCCAGCGATCCCAGTTGTGCATAAACATGGTTCGCGGCTCCCTGGCTCCCCGCAGAATCGGCGCGCCTCCGATCATTAGATTGTGCTGACTCTGTGGACACCCTTTTCAGTATCAAACCCGGCTCTGTCATAGTATGTCACTGCCACTCAATTTCGTTGGTTGGTGGTTTACTTGTGAACCAGTGAGCACCCGCCGCTCCAGAGAAGCCTGCCCCTGGGCGCTGCGCTGCGACCCCTCTTCCCCACCAAGACGCCATGCACCTGCCTTGATCCACTTTTGGTTGGGGCCTATCATGTCTCTGAAATTACATCTCCAAACTCGGAATTAGTGGCATTTCTTGTGTGACTATCCGTGCTTCTCGCGTCCACTGCCTGCGTACGTGCACAGGCGCCTGTCGTGTGAAGCCTGGGGGGAATCATTTGGTGCTCTGATCCGGCAAGAGATGTGCCCGTGTGCGTGCGCTTGCGCCTCCCATCGCAGTGTAGCTTGCAGACCTTACTGGACGAGGTAGCGGATAACGATGTGTGGCCGAATCACGACTTGCCATGGAATCAGACTCCAACAATCCAGACGCTGAGTCATCTTATCATGATTACCAGGTACATCGGAGCATGATGTTCTCTCTCTCTCTCTCTTTCTCTGCCTTCCGTGGAAATGGGGCCAAGGAGATGACGTGTGACAGCGTATGTGCCGGATTCACAATGACCAGGCTGGTGGTTGCGGTCTGCGATGAGGGGTACGGAATCACTGAGTGTTAAGCCGAAACGGTTTCCTGTGATTGCGTTCTCCATATTGAAGATGAGATTGTGTCATTTGTTACATATGGCCATGGCTTCTGCTTAACACTCGGTGATTCCACAGCCCTCTTGTTGAGCGTGTATGGCAAGCTTGCAATTGTAAGCTTAAATCTATCTAATCACCCCGTTGCTGGATTATGTCTGAATGCGAAATAGTTGAAAATTTGGTGATTTCTCCTAACGAACATAACGGATAGAGCGGACAGAGCCAGCCAACAAAGCAGACATAGCGAGCCAACAGAGCGGAACCCGCTCCTAGAGACGGCCACTTGTCCTTCTCCAACTCGATCCTCGCACTGGCCAATGTCCACGGGGCGAGAGTAGTCTCAGACCGGCCTGTACTTTCACCTTGCCGTTGCGCACTTGCTCGACCACCCCTGCAGCTGAGATTCCCCATGGCAGCCTGTCGACCGCCGGGAAAATGCACGCCTCCAGCAGCCTCTTCGCGATCTCGCGCTCCATCGGCCCCATGTGCTCGTCCTCCGTGTAGTTGGGCACTCGATGGGCACGGCATCTCCTGCTCTCCGTTCTAGTCGCGGCGCTCCCATGCTCAGGTGGCGGTGAGGTGGAGCGAGGCTGCTTCGTGCAGGATGATGGTGGAGCGAGAGCAGGAGAAGGTGGACCTCGACAGCAAGCCCGCGCAGATGCGATTGGGCGCGAGGTGAATATGTCTACGTCCACATTTTTCTTCCGGCGCACTACCCCTCAGATTGAAATGTGGTGCTCCAGCCTTTGCACCAGGTGGCTAAGGGGGCGCTTGGGGGATGCGGGAGGTCCTCTGGGGCTGATGCAACAGCTCCGAGATCGTGCTGCAGCCTGGTGCCCGAGCCCGCACGAGGAGCGGCGCCGGCTCCTGGGGATGCGCGCGCCTCTCTGGCAGCCCGCTCGACGCCACGTATAGCTTTGTGGAGCTGCAGCTGGGGGAGGGGGACGACCCTGGAGAGGCGCGGGCAGAAGAGGTGTGGATGAAGCTCGGAGTGGCCGAGGGTCCTGTGCAGCTAGAGACGGCCTTTGCAGAGCCGGGCCGCAAAGTCGGCGAGGAGGGCGCGCCAGCGGGGGCGCTCACAGTCTGCTATGGAGAGGGGGCGGAGGGGTCCACTCTGGCCCGCGTGCTGCTGCAGTTCAGCCGAGGGAGCCGCTCCGTGGAGGCGCAAGCGCCAGAGGGAGACACGCAGAGCGAAGACTCGGAGAGCCCAGAAACCGGTAGCACCACTGACTCGACTCCCTGGAAGATTCCCCTCTTATGGGATAGATCTCTCCCTCGGAATATCGAAGCTTTGGTTTTGATGTTCACGGCCATTGGGCCGGTATGCTTCTGAGGGGGGGGTGAAAATTTCCTCGACGTGCACCTGGGAAGTCTGGCTGCGGTTATGCCATAGCAGGAGGAGGCACGCACGCACCCACGTGCACAGCAGCGCGCAAGCCGTGCAGTTGCAGAGGCGCTCAGGTGGCGCAGTGAGGCTTAGAGGGTCCCATTCTCCGCAAGAGAGCTCCGGGAAATCCAGATTAGTGTCCCGAAGTGTGTGTGTGTGTGTGTGCTGAATGCATGCCAGCAGAGTCCGCTTACTCCGTTACCCAGAGACCAACAATTGTTGGGCGATGATCGGTCACATCGTATCATCCTTCCATGCTGCCTTGCATCTGGGTTGGGAATATGTATGAGTTTGTGGTATCTTGTCACGGCCCCGCCCTGCTCTTGATTTGCTTTTCACATCCACTGGGATGATGATGGGTTGGCTTTTGTTGGCCGATCTCATGCCGTTCAGTGTGTGTGTGCTGAATCCTTCGATCCCCGGCGCGGGTACATAGTGCAGCTCATCTTCTGCGGCTACAGTGTGCCAAAGGAGTCGCTCCAAGGATAGGCCACACACCCATCTCGGGGGTGCTGCGGGATTCACGTGGCGGTGCCGGGAAGATGCCGTGTGCGGGGATATTGGGAGGCGCTTTGCGGTTACCACATTGCCACCTGGGGGGGGTGGTGGTAAATGCTGTGTGGGATGCTTCAAGGGATGCTGAGAGGTGCTTGGGACGCCTGCTGGGGTTTGTTGTGAGATGCCTCATCGGATGATGGAGAGTGCTGGGCATCAGCACGCGGCATCAATGCCCATAGGGTTATTCTGCTCATGGAGCCCATCGTCCTTGTGCGCATCGAGAATAAAATAGGGCCCTCCTGTAACTCCTGTAACGACGCCCCTATGCGTCCCGAGGATGCCGCCACGTGGCGCGCTGCCCTTGGAGCGCTATGGACGGCCTTTGCATTGCCCCTCTCTCACCCCACAGGCACTGCCCCTCCCAGAATGAAGCAATGTTTTGTGATCGGGCTCGGTTGGAACACGGGCTGCGGTGACGGCAGCTGCAGCGACTCCCGTTCCTGATACCGCTCCTGATCCACGAGTGAACGACGAGGGAGCCCCGGTTGCATTGGGCAACGGGAGATTCGCGAGCATGGGATTCGACGGCTCTAACTTATACTTCTGCGGACGTCACCTGGGCCATGACGCCATCCCAGGATCTGACGGTGACTGTGGCCCGTGTGGAGGGCCCCAGTGCGCATCATGCCGGCGCTACCAGGCGCTCGCAGATACGAGAAACACAGGTGTGGCCCGGCTGCAGGGCCCGGGTGCGCATCATGCCAGAACTACTACCAGGCGCGTGACAGCTTCGCGCGCAGTGGAACTTTGCGTGAGAGTTTTGTTTAGATTCCACTTCACAAACGAAGTGGGCCCATGACCTTTTGGAATTCAGGTGAGGTAGTTTCACAAAAGACAAACATCAAGTTTCATTAACAAACTTGATAGACTGTTCGCTCGGCGAAACGCCGCGAAGCTGGGCGTTAAATCATTACTCTATGGTGGCGGTTTGGCGAAACTTTGGCGAAAGTCCTCGAACTTTAGTCACATGTCACTCACGGATCACTTTGTGAGTCTCATGGATCCTACTGGCAATTACACCCTTCAGATCCATCACTGTGACTGTCATGTATCTGCATCGTTGCTGTTGTCTTGGATCCTACGGCCATGGTCTGTGCGGTAAGGTTTCAGGCCTTTATCTTAGGGTTTCTCAGGGTTTCTTCAGGGATTGACGTCCTGGGAGCTGTAGTGGCCCTAGACAGTCAGTCTTGACACCTAACTGATCAGGCATAGTGGGTTGTAGTCACCCCTATAGTTCCAATAATTTTGAGACGCGGGCTGCGGTGACGGCAGCTGCAGCGACTCCCGTTCCTGATCCCGCTCCTGATCCACGAGTGAACGACGAGGGAGCCCCGGTTGCATTGGGCAACGGGAGATTCGCGGGCATGGGATTCGACGGCTCTGACTTATACTTCTGCGGACGTCACCTGGGCTGTGATGCCATCCCAGGATCCGACGGTGACTGTGGCCCGTCTGGAGGGCCCCAGTGCGCATCATGCCGGCGCTACCAGGCGCTCGCAGATACGAGAACAGGTGGCCTACGAGGCCTGGCCCTCCGTGTGAAAGGCGCGAGGGTAAAGCGGGGCAAGGACTGGAGCTGGGGCAACCAGGATGGTGGCGCAGGGCAGCTGGGCACTGTACAAGGGCTGAAGGGACCCCGGATCCTAGTCAAGTGGGACAGTGGAAACGTCGGCTGCTACCATCACGGAGGTGGCGCTAAGCACTTGGAGCTCGTGTCGGCAGGTGCGGCGACGGGCGGCGGCAACTCTTCCCCACCCTTCAACCTTCCATACTGGGCGGCGGGGAGGGGGAAGTCTCGGTGTCTACTTGCGACAGCAGGCTGCATTCCTGGGCGTGATGTCCCAGGGAATTGGGTAGCAGCTGCAGCCCAGCTGGTGATGCCACGTGGAAGCTGTTGGCGCACTGCTGGCGCCACGTGGAGGCTGCATAGGATACCCTCAGCGGGGTTTTAAGGAGGAGGGGGAGCTGCTTTGCACCACAGGGCCAATCATGCGAGAGGGCGCACAGGTGGTGAACTTGGAGAATCTCGTCCGAGGGGTGATCACGATGGATGCTGACTTAGGTCTGCTAGTGAAGTGGCAAGACGAGCACGCCCGGGCGTCGTTTTCGCAAAGCTTCTTGCAGGTGGCCCTTACGATTGAAGCGATCTCCTCAGGTATGTCAACTCCCCCTCTCTACTTCCTCCACTCTTCCTCCTTCTCCTCCCCCTCCCTCCCTCCCTGCCCAAACTCGGTTCTTCTATCCCCCTCATCTCCCTCCTCTCCCTACCTCCCTCTTCCCCCTCACCCCTCACGTTGCTTGCACACAGTTGTCCTTGCAGCTGGTAGGGGAAAGAATTTTGATTTCAGCTTTCAAATATTTTAGGGTTTTATATTCCGTATTTGATTTATTTTTAAAATGTGCCGTTTTCTGAAAGCTCTCTCAACTTCGTTGTTGCGCCGCCGCCTCGAAACAATGTTCAGCTAGAGAATCGATCGCCTTTTCCTTCTCATGCCTATGATCTGATACCTTGGCGTACTATTGAGTCTATGACAGCGAAGTGTTGAGTACATCCGGATGTTGCAAGAACAACTGTGTGTGTGCCACGTGGCCAATCTCGCAGCGATCGCTGCTTTTTGCCTCCCTTCGATTTTACTCATCGATTTGTCAGCACGTGTTTTGGCAAATCACGCTTCGAATACTGAGCATGCCTCCGGAAAGCCGCTTGGAAAGTGGCCACTTTTCACCCCAGTGGAGAAGGTGAAGCCGTTGGCTGTGCCACCCGCAGCTCTGAGCACTTCGTTTCTTTCGCCTGCCCGGGACCCGTTGCAAGTGGAAAACACCCTTTGACTCGGAAGAGGAAGTCACGTGTGCGGCTGCTGCAAAGAAAAAGAGTGGCAAGTGCGCTCCTTGAGTACCACTGCTACTTGATAGTCAGGGCGGAAGTGGGGGCGCTGCGGCTGGTCAATCCCACAGAAGAGCATCCCCAGAGGCCTGGTCTCTGGTGCGCCGCTGACGACGGGTGAGGTGGGGGTGCGCGGCGGAGCAGGGGAGATCCCCATGGCGGTGGGTGCAAAGGTGGAGCGCGGGCCGAGCTGGGCCTGGGGGAGCCAGGACGGTGGCGATAGGGGCAAGGGCACCGTGCAGGAGGTGCAAGACGACGGCTGGGTGAACGTGCTGTGGGACACCGGGGAGAGCAACGTTTACCGCTGGGGGGTGGACTGCAACTATGACCTTGCCGTGGTGGAGCGGGGTGCCTCCCGTGAGATATCCATTATCCTGGAATGGCCGAATCGAGGCATCGACTGCCTGAAGTGCGCATGTTACGGGCGGGCATCATCCGTGAAGAATGAAGCATGTGCCATAAAGAACGTGTCATGCAGAATACACTTTAAAGAATACACCGTAAGGAATACCATCAAAATTACGCCATGCGGTGTGATGTGAAATGAAGGCCAGGGGGCTTGCGGTGCTGATGCAGGTCGGGTGGGGGGCTACCTGGAGGTGAGTGGCACGACTCAACTCGAGGTCAATGGAATCTACTCACTTCACAGCTTGAGAGACGGGAAGCCGGTGTACGCGCACTGCTGTGGTGCAAGGGTGTTCTTTGACCAGTGCTGGAAGCTCAGCCCCAGTGGCGTTGAAGGTGCGTGCCCAGGCCGGTAAACCCTGGGTATTCGTACGCCACTTCGGGCGCTTTGGGGCGTATGATTGGGCTCGGTAAAAGAAGATGCGCGCGAGTGGTATGGAGTCTCTGAGCGTTCAGCCCACACGATGTCATTTCATTACAAATCCCATATTCAAGATGAAATTGCGTAATGTGGTGGTTACGGAAATGATTTTGGCTGATCACTCCGTGATTCCCACTCCGTGATTCCATAGCCCTCAATGCGCACCTTCACGTGAGATCCGGTGGCCCCCACGCAAGTCTCGGTACAGAGCGAGGCCGAAGGTGGCATCGGCCGAACCCTTCCACAGGCCCTGTGCCCGCATGCGCACTCCTCCTGTGGGCGACGGCCGCCATGTCATCAGCCGCCGTGCCTCACGGTGCACCGAGTGTGGGAGACGCGGCAAACAACCGCCGCCGCGCCGTCCCTCCAAAGTGCGCGGCTGCCCCGCCGCTGCAGCGCAGCCGCCGTGTTCTTTCAGACGCAGCATAGCGTCCCTCACAACCCGCTGAGTGCAACTGCGATGAAACTGCTCGCCCACCAAGATCGTATGTTGACTTATGCCGTTGCATCGGGGCACAGGCGAGTGGCGCTACAGCGCCACCAGAGCGCACGGAGCGCACGGAGAGGGGCCGCGCTCTCCGGAGTGCGAGCCTCCGGCGGGCAAGTGGGTCTGCCGTGACCCGGCAGACTCCCGCCCGACTGTGCGCTGCTACGTCCACGTGTCGTCGACGAGAGCGGCGCCTGTGGAGCGCCCGCTGACAGCACAGAGCGCGGGTAGAGACCCGAGCACCTCTCCCATTTGCTGCCTTCCCTAAAGTTGGGGAAGGGTCTCGCTCACCCACAAATATGTGAAAGGGTTGAGAAGCCCCACGACAGGGATGAGCAAATCGCATTTAGGCCCGCACCGTTTTTTTCCACCGGCCAAACGTAGAGTGTGGTCTGCGTCCTGCTCATGGCTCTGAGCCGCCCCTCGGGAGTGTTCCGTGGCACTGATGGTGCCGCCTCGCCCCCAGAGATACAGCGCTTCTCCCGCGCATTTCCGCCCTCCTTCATCTCGGATTCTCGTCCGCTATCACCCCTCTCCAGCTCTCATGCGCACCAACCCGCACACGCTACGCTGCCATTGCCACGTGCTGAGGGGCAGCAGGACTTTTTGTCTGGGCGCAGCGGACCACGAGTCCCTGCAGGTGGATGGGACCCACCCACCCTCCACCGCCGCCTCAGCCCCCGCCCGTGCGCCACGGGTCGCGTGCTTCACGACCTCCACCGAGATGACGCAGATCTACAACGATGCCGGCAGTGGCGCGCATGTCGACGTGTCGGTGTGGAGGCCGCAGCTGCAGGATGGGCAGGTGCTGCTCGGGGACCTGGTGAAGGCCGAGCACGACGCGCCCGCTGACAGCATTGCGGTGGGGATTGAGACACCCGGCGGGACGGCCTTCGCTCGGCCGGAGAGCTACACGCTGCACTGGCGCCAGAGTCGCGGGCACCAGTCGCTCTGGGTATGGACCCCGGTGCCCCCGGAAGGGTACGTGGCGCTCGGCTTTGTGTGCACCACTTCCCCAGAGGCACCAGAGGTGGGCCTGATGCGCTGTGTGGCAGAGCGGTTCGCCACGGAGGCGGAGGCCACTGTGCAGATCTGGAACGATGCCGGGAGCGGTGGGGGAACGATGGGGCCTTCTGGGAGCTCCCGCACCTAGCCTACTGCAACGCCGACACGCATTCACCCCCCCGGGCATCACGCCTTCACGCCCGACTCCCGGGCTCTCCAAGATGGCTCGGGGTGAGCAGCTCTGTGGAGAAGATGGGCCAGCCCTTCCACATGCCCCCCTTGCCCCCATCACCCTACTGTCTCATTTGAATGGAGCTGTGGGAGGCACATAATGTAAACCGACATGCCTCTGCTCGCAGGCTCTGCATCTGTAACCGTGATGCAAGCCTCTCTGTGCTCGTGTTGAGGTCCTGAGTTCAGGATAGCCGAGTTACGCATCGCACTTCAAGGCAAGAGTGAGTCGTTCACAATCAGGCTGTTTTTACGCCTACGGCAGGTGTCTGATTCGAGCTCCTCGACGGAGGTCTCAACAGAGCCTCTACGAGGCGAAGGCCAGGCGGGGCTACCGGGCTCCCCTGTACTAGCTGGCACTCGTCGTACAACTGGATGTGCACGGAGGCGGGCGCTGTAGCGGGGCTAATGTGGGCTCCCATGTACTAGCTGGCACTCGTCGTACAACTGATGTGCACGGGAGGCGAAGGCCAGGCGGGGCTACCGGGCTCCCTGTACTAGCTGGCACTCGTCGTACAACAGAGCCTCATGAGGCGCAGGCCAGGCGTGGGCCACCGGGCTCCCCTGTACTAGCTGGCACTCGTCGCACAACTGGATGCACGGAGGCTAAGGCCGCGGGGCTACCGGGCTCCCTGCACTAGCTGGCACTCGTCGTACAACTGGATGTGCACGGAGGCTAAGGCCAGGCGGCTACCGTCTCTGTACTAGCTGGCACTGCCGTACAACTGATGTGCCGTGCACGGGAGGCGAAGGCCAGACGGCACCGGCTCCCTGTACTGGCCGGGTACCTCATGCACAACTGATGCACGGAGGCGAAGGCCAGGCGGGGCTACCGGGCCTCTGTACTAGCTGGCACTCGTCGTACAACTGGATGTGCATCGAGGCGAAGGCCAGGCGGGGCTACCGGGCTCCCCTGTACTAGCTGGCACTCGTCGTACAACTGGATGTGCACCCAGCGTTGTGGGCACTTGTGTGGAGAGGGGTAGCTTCAGTTTCAGGATGATCAACAGACAGACAGAGAGAGAGAGAGAGAGATAGGAAGATCATCCCGTCTGCCACGTAGGAACTTGACTCCAGCGAGATACTATGCTCTTTGTCCTTATCACAGAGGCCCATTTCATCAGCTCTAGCCCTCCATTTTACTGTCAATCGTAGGGCCATCCGTTTTACTGACAATCGTAGGGCACTCCATTTTACTGTCAATCGTAGGGCCCTCCATGTTACTGTCAATCGTAGGGTTCTATATTTTACTGTCGATCGTAGGCCTCTTCATTTTACTGGTGATCGTAGGGCCCTCCATGTTACTGTCAATCGTATGGCCCTATATTTTACTATCAATCGTAGGGCCCTCCATTTTACTGTCAATCGTAGGGCCCTCCCTATTTCTTTCCTTCATTCTCCATTCAATACGAGCACCGTGGGAGTCTGTGGCTCCGGCCTCAGCATCGGTTACACCCTAACTTCGAGGAGGGCCAGCACTCCCACATCCACAACCTAGGACCCTCTGGAATCAAGTTTGAAGCTGCCCACTGAAAGTCCCAGGGGAGGGCGGTGCTCGAAGCGGTGAGAGCTCGAAGCGGTGAGAGCCCAAGTCAGTATGCAGGCTCAGGGCTTGCGAGAGATTTGGACGAAGAGCCCCTTCGCTAGTTACTTGTTGGAATCCACATGTTGATCTCGCCGATCCGCCCTGATCAAATGGTTCTGATTGGCCATCGTGGATTGTGGATGCGGGTGTGTGAATCCACATGTTGATCTCGCCGATCCGCCCTGATCAAACGGTTCTGATTGGTCATCGTGGATTGTGGATGCGGGTGTGTGAATCGCTGCGGGTTGGGGCAGAGCGGCTGCTACTGGAGGGCATTACAACTTGCCACACCCCTCTCAAGCCGCATGGGAAGGTGTGGACGGGAGAACCGTATGTGTTTGACTCCATCCCCACCTGCCTGGCGGGCGCCACTCTGTGCCGGGGACCGCGCGAGGACGTCGCCGCCGGCACGGTCATCACCATCAAGTCCCTTGTCATGCAGGATATCTACCTGGCGGTGGAGAAGCATCCTGCGCCCAACTCCAGACAGAGGGATGGCGGGTTCAGTGCCGCACTGCCCGCGCTGGGCTGGGCACAGATCCGCGAGGAGCTCACGTGGAAGGGGGAGGGTGACAACCGAGGTGAACGTGAGGGGGCGATGCTAGTGTTCCACACACAAGCCAAGCAGCTGGCGCTGCCGGCCACCACCACCGAGCAGACGACCATGGTGTTGATGTGCCGCACTGCGTCAGGTGTCCCCACATCTCCCCGAGCCTGACCTATGATCATGACAACCCGTTTTGACCCTCCGGACATCTCGCATATCGTACATGTTGGCAACAGCGCGCCACAAGGACATCCCGTCACTATCCACACCATATGCCCCCCCCGAAAGCATGATTCGCAGGGAGGCGTGGTGGATGTCTGTGCCCGCTCCCTCCAAGATGGCTCCTGGGGCATCCTCTTCACTCCTTCCGTACCTCCACTTCTGCAAAGGCGACTGTGGACTGCGCGCGTACAAGTGTCACGGGAAATCGGAGTCATTTGGATATCTGTGGACTGCGCGCGCGTACAAGTGTCACGGGAAATCGGAGTCATTTGGATATCTGTGGACTGCGCGCGCGTACAAGTGTCACGGGAAATCGGAGTCATTTGGATATCTGGTTATCGTCTGGGAACCAGCAAAGCTCGCCCGCAGGGTGCGACGAGCCCATCAGCCTGTTCTTTCATCGCCGCCTGGCTTGGGGCAGCAGCAGGCCTTTCTTCCGCTGCGCGCAGCAGCCGGCCTTTCTTCGCCGCCAGCTCCAGCGTGCAATCGCAGGAGGGTATACGCGTGTCCCCCTCGGTCGGGATGAGTGTTTGGAATCGTGCGGACGGCGTGTCTCTAGAGCTCGGGCACACTAGCTTTGCAAATTGAACCGCAGTGGGAACCAGGTACCTGAATCCCTCCGGCAAAGACGGCATCGATCGCAATGGCCAAGTGTGCCTGAGCTCTAGAGACACGCCGTCCGCACGATTCCAAACACTCATCCCGACCGAGGGGGACACGCGTATGCCCTCCTGCGATTGCACGCTGGAGCTGGCGGCAAAAGAAAGGCCGGCTGCTGCGCGCAGCGGAAGAAAGGCCTGCTGCTGCCCCAATCCAGGAAGCTTCCAGGAATAGAGGGATGCAGGGGCACATGTAGTTCCTCCCTATGAAGTGAGAGAGAGAGACCAAGGAACCCAATGAGGGACTGTAGGTATTCGCAAAGACTTGCCGTGCAATGAAACGCGCCAGAGTGCACAGCGTGCTCTGTGTGCATGTCGGCAGGTCTGCCGGCTTACAGCTCAGGGGAGTGCACAGCGTGCTCTGTGTGCATGTCGGCAGGTCTGCCGGCTTACAGCTCAGGGGAGGGCACAGCGTGCTCTGTGTGTATGTCGGCAGGTCTGCCGGCTTACAGCTCAGGGGAGGGCACAACGTGCTCTGTGTGCATGTCGGCAGGTCTGCCGGCTTACAGCTCAGGGGAGGGCACAGCGTGCTCTGTGTGCATGTCGGCAGGTCTGCCGGCTTACAGCTCAGGGGAGGGCACAGCGTGCTCTGTGTGCATGTCGGCAGGTCTGCCGGCTTACAGCTCAGGGGAGTGCACAGCGTGCTCTGTGTGCATGTCGGCAGGTCTGCCGGCTTACAGCTCAGGGGAGGGCACAGCGTGCTCTGTGTGTATGTCGGCAGGTCTGCCGGCTTACAGCTCAGGGGAGGGCACAACGTGCTCTGTGTGCATGTCGGCAGGTCTGCCGGCTTACAGCTCAGGGGAGGGCACAGCGTGCTCTGTGTGCATGTCGGCAGGTCTGCCGGCTTACAGCTCAGGGGAGTGCACAGCGTGCTCTGTGTGCATGTCGGCAGGTCTGCCGGCTTACAGATCAGGGAGGCACAGCGTGCTCTGTGTGCATGTCGGCAGGTCTGCCGGCTTACAGCTCAGGGGAGTGCACAGCGTGCTCTGTGTGCATGTCGGCAGGTCTGCCGGCTTACAGCTCAGGGGAGTGCACAGCGTGCTCTGTGTGCATGTCGGCAGGTCTGCCGGCTTACAGCTCAGGGGAGTGCACAGCGTGCTCTGTGTGCATGTCGGCAGGTCTGCCGGCTTACAGCTCAGGGGAGTGCACAGCGTGCTCTGTGTGCATGTCGGCAGGTCTGCCGGCTTACAGCTCAGGGGAGGGCACAGCGTGCTCTGTGTGCATGTCGGCAGGTCTGCCGGCTTACAGCTCAGGGGAGGGCACACAAGCATCCTCAAATGCCGCTATCACCTATATATTTTCCCGGTGGCATCAACTTGGTCGTGGTGGGAGTCACACATTTCAACGCAGCAGACTATCCTGCACATTTTGGTTTGGGTGGGATTTGGGGGTGGAAGGGGGATGTTGACAGAGGATTATGACGTGTTGTGTGTGGAGCCTGACGTGGACCTGCACCAAGGCTGCGATGGTGGCGCAAAAGGGGATGCCACAGGTGCGATCCTACGAGAGGGCGATCAAGGGAAGCGCCACTTGCCTCTGACGCCCTCGATTGCACAGATTCCAATCTCAGCACATCTGCGTGGCTCTCACCATTCGTAGCATTGGCCCCGCCCCTCTGCCGCGCGCCATTGGCGGGACATTCTTGGCGCATCGTCTTGGTCAGATTGTGGTTCCAATTCCGATTTGGGCACAACCAGGACTGCTCAGACGATGAGGTCCTAAGATACGTGAATAATGGGTCCACATCGCTTCCTTTGGATCGATGTATACAGACCCTGGTATTTAGTGCATAACCATACTAGCAACATCGCAACCATGAACTCCTAGGCCTCGTTTGTATGGGCGTTCGGCGATGTATTACTAACACACCAAACAAGGCCCTCACGTTGGCACTATTCTTGTACCACTCTGATGGTATATGCCCAACCCATTATTCACGTATCTTAGGACCTCATCGTCTGAGCAGTCCTGGTTGTGCCCAAATCGGAATTGGAACCACAATCTGACCGCTACGATGCGTGAATGTCCCGCCAATGCCGACAAGAATGTCGAAGCGTGCTGTCTCCCATTCCCGTTTGGTCACAGACGGTCCGACCACGATGTCCCGGAAAGACTCTAGCACCACCCGCACGTCCGAGACGTCCCTCTCGCTCCACATAGGATCCTTGACAGCTGCCATGTTCGCGCGTTATTTGCTGGCTCGCACGATTGTAAAGGTACAGGTCATTCGTGGCCTGCCCAATCGGGTACCGGATGCGGGGCGCGTGTCGTCCTCCGCGTGCTCGCTGTGCACCTCTCGCAAAGATCTACACATTCCCTCCTCTGATCAACGCAATCCCTCCTCCGAGCAACG